>JAVTVY010021425.1:0-84781 GCA_036873755.1 Hanleya hanleyi | reverse complement strand
CGCCACACACGTGCACGCCATGAAGAACCCAAGCGTCCATGCGAAGAATGTGATCGGCTTTTCAAACTGACCAGTCAGTTGCTGCGACACTAACGCACACGACACCCTGTTCCGCAGCCACGTTTGCAGGTAGAAGAGCCCGTAGGCATCAATATCGAAACAGGGGGAACTTCCACCCATCGCACGAGGGCCGATGATGATGTCGCCCTAATTCAACAGTCAAATTCCGACGACAAGACCTTGGGCCAGATTTTGTACGACGTGGAGGGTAAAGTACACTTCGTGGACAAACCCATAAATGTTCCCAGCGATCTGTCACACGAAGACCATCCAGTGAGTGACATTTATCGGCGCCATTGGCCCATGATCCGGCAATGTTTCTACCGTCATCGCCCTATTCAAGATATCTACAATTTCCGACTGACTGACCTCACCCGTCTACGCAACTACATGGAAGCCATCTTCAATGACCAAGCTACGTCCTTCAAATTAAATCTGGCGTTTGGTTATGTGCTGCAGCATAAGGACACAGACCAAGCCCGATATTTTTACCCGAGCAGTAACATCCGGGTATTTGACCAACCGTTTACCATCATTAACCGGGCGTCGCTAGAGACGATGCTGGAGAAACTGGACACCGTGGATCCCTTGGAATGGGCCCAGCAACAACGCCCCAACACCAAGTGGACAGTGGAGAGTGTGACCAATGTTACGTTTTTCGTTACCAAGCTGACCGACCACCCCCATCGGCTGAATGCGTCACTCATGCACTGATGAATACCATAGCATGCCGTACATACTCTATATGTCTACATGTTGATCGTTGACGTTACGGAGGTGACCGAAGAGACACGGAGGTTACCGAAGATGTCACGGCTCGGCCCTCGACTTGGGGATAGTTGAACTGAATGTGCTAAAAATAGATCACCAGCTAGCGTGCTATAAAAGGGAAGCGGCCTGGCCGTTTCATCAGACACTCTGTCAACCACCAAGATGTTCATTTGCACAACTTGCCAGAAGATGTTTACTCGTCTAGATAATTTACGACGCCACGAGGCCTCCATCCACAACGATGCACGGTATACTTGTATAATCTGCGCACGGTCATTCAATCGGGAGGATAAATTACTGCGTCATGAGAGGGTACTCCACGCGGGTGCGACGGTACTATGTAATGATTGTGGTCGACTCTTCAAACGACCCAGTCGGTTTAGACAGCACCAACGTTTGATGCATGCCCCGTCTCTACGGTTTAGGCGACAACTTTCCACTAAAGAGGAGCCGCGGAAGGTCAGACCCAGTGAAGATGAACCCGGGGAGACGAACGCCACTGGTGATGCGATGACGAAGAGCCTGCCTATACCCACGGTCCAGGAGGCCCTGGATATCCAGCCGGACCCCACCGTTACGGTTTCGAGTCATACGCCTGACAACATCGAACATTTTCTGGACGAGCCCATAAATGTTCCTAGCGATCTCTTACAGGACGCCCAGCCAGTGAGTGGCATTTATCGGCGCCATTGGTCCATGATACGGCACTGTTTCTACCGTCATCGCCTTATTCAAGATATCTACAATTTCCGACTGACCGACCTCGCCCGTCTACGCAGCTACATGGAAGCCGTCTTCAATGACCAAGCTACGTCCTTCAAATTAAATCTGGCGTTTGGTTATGTGCTGCGGCATAAGGAGACAGACCAAGTCCGATACTTTTACCCGGGCAGTAACATCCGGGTATTTGACCAACCGTTTACCATCATTAACCGAGTGTCGCTAAAGACGATGCTGGAGAAACTGGACACCGTGGATCCCTTGAAATGGGCCCAACAACAACGCCCCAACACCAAGTGGACAGTGGAGAGGGTCACCAATGTTACGTTTTTCGTGACCAAGCTGACCAACCTTCCCATCGGTTGAACGCGTCACCCGTGCACTGATGAATACCATAACATGCCGTACATACTCTATATGTCTACATGCTGATCGTTGACTTGAGCTCAGTAAACACTTGTACCTAATGTGACGGTGCGTTAAATAATAAAACATGGTGTTTGATATTTCAATTTGTTTTGCTGTGAACATACTTAACATACCCAGGGCGGCTCCCCCAGCCTGGGTATGATGTAACATTGGGGATAATAAACTGTATGAACATTGCTGAACTTGTTGTTATTCATGTGTCATCCTTGTTGTTGTTGTTGCTGTTGTTGTTCTCTCTCCGGTCTATATCATGGCGTTATGTTAGAGTGTTAAGGTGTAACGACGGACGTTGACGGGAGTCACTGCATTTCGAAGAATTAGTGACAATTCCATGGAATATCAGAGCTTCTGAGCTATTTCACCAGGGGGTTGAAGCATTAAGAATGGCGTTGGTGGGCGTTGCTACAAGATGACACCTCACACGACGCATTCGCACCGCGGATGGTCCATGTCTACACCAAGTAACATCCTTCACTGCTAAAAAATGCCCACTTTCGCTACTACTCGTACTGATGACGTCACCAATGACGTCACAGATGCTGTGGATATCCCTCAAATCGGGGTCTATACCCCGAGAGCTACAACATGACACCTCCCATGACGCATTCGGACCAAGGATGGTCCATCTCTGCACCAAATACCATCCTTCACTGCCCCAAAATGCTCACTTTCGCTACTACTCCTACTGATGACGTCACCAATGACGTCACAGATGCTGTGGACAGCCCTCAAATCAAGGTCTGCACGCCGAAAACTACAAGATGACACCCCACACGACGCATTCGGACTGAGGATGAAGCATCCCTACCCCAAATACCTTCCTTCACTGCCCCAAAATGCACACTTTCGCTACTACTCGTACTGATGACGTCACCAATGACGTCACAGATGCTGTGAACAGCCCCCAAATCGGGTCTACACCCCGAGAGCTACAAAATGACACCTCCCAGGACGCATTCGGACCAAGGATGGTCCATCTCTACACCAAATACCTTCCTTTCACTGCCCCAAAATACCCACTTTACTTACTACTCGTACTGATGACGTCACCGATGACGTCACAGGTGACGTGAATAGCCCTCAACTCGGGATCTACACCCCGAGAGCTACAAGATGACACCTTCCAGGACGCATTCGAACCGTGAATAGCCCATCTCGACCGCAAATACCTTCATGTACTGCCTCAAAATGGCTACTTTACTTACTACAACCAACTGCGCATGCGCAGATTAACGCGACTTGCACTTAAAAACACACCATTCTGACTAACCCACACAAGCTTCACTTTGACACCTTCCACGACCCATTCGGACCCATAGCGGTCCATCTCTACCCCAAACACACACCCACATACCCCAAAAATGCCTGCTTTCTATACTACGGCCAGGCTGTGCATGCGCAGACTATTGAACACGGACGAACCATTAGTGTAGTCAAGTGCTCCTGCATGAGAGCTTCAAAATAAGACCTCACTCGACCCCATCGGACCACCAGGACTCACCTAGGCTCCAACATATCCACCCCGTATGGCCCTATACACCCATAGCCATGCAGTATAGGCCTATGGGCCTACCCAGGCCTCGGTGACTTTTTTCAAAAATTTCACCGTTTCGTGCCGGGACCCTTCCTATCGTGTTCTAAATGACGAGACGTGAAAAATAAATCCAAACAACCCTACCGCAAATGTATAGAAGTAGGTTTCCCAGGGACCAAACATCGGTCCTATACCCCAGTATGGGCCTATATGGGTCTATATGGGTCTCGGTGACTTTTTTCAAAAATTTCACCGATTCGCTCCGCGACACTTCCTATCATGTTTGTCTTGACGAGACTAAGAAAACGAGACCCCACAACCTATATCGCAAATGTCGAGAAGTAGGTTTCCCAGGATGGTCCTATAACCCCCATACCCCATATAGGCATTTTCTGTAATTTAGGATAAAGTCCGTGTTCCGTATTTTTTTCAGGAATTTTTTTACATACATCCACCCTGGAACTAGGGGGAGATAACTCTATTGATAGGCAAGCCCCGTTAAGCCCGGCGACCTATATACCCCCCATACCCCATATAGGCATTTTCCCGGATTTTTCGATAAAGTCCGTGTTCCGTTTTTTTTCAGGAAAAATTTTACATGCACCCACCCATGACTGGATGCCCCTTCACGAATGCTTCACTTTGATACCTCATATGACCCCATTGATCCATTAGGGGCTCCCCTAGCTCCAACACGGCTATTTTCATACCCTTGGGCCACCGCGCATGCGCAGAATGCCGATATTTCAACCCCACACCCAGCCCATTAGATGCCCCTTCACGAATGCTTCACTTTGATACCTCATACGACTCCATTGGACCATTAGTGGCTCCCCTACATCCCGAAACGTCTATTTTAATACCCTTGGGCCACCGCGCATGCGCAGAATGGTGACAACGCACGAGCCCCTAGTCCAGTCAGATGCCCCTTCACGAATGCTTCACTTTGATACCTCACTCGACCCAATCGGACCATTAGGGGCTCCCCTAGACCCCGAAACGTCTATTTTCATACCCTTTGTCCACCGCGCATGCGCAGAATGACGCTATTTCAACCCACTAGTCCAGTGAGATGCCCCTTCACGAATGCTTCACTTTGATACCTCACTCGACCCAATCGGACCATTATTGGCTTCCCTAGCTCCAAAACGTCTATTTTCATACCCTTTGGCCACCGCGCATGCGCAGAATGGTGACAACGCACGAGCCCCTAGTCCAGTCAGGTGCCCCTTCACGAATGCTTCACTTTGATACCTCACTCGACCCCATCGGACCATTAGGGGCTCCCCTAGATCCCGAAACGTCTATTTCCATACCCTTTGTCCACCACGCATGCGCAGAATGATGCTATTTCAACCCACTAGTCCAGTGAGATGCCCCTTCACGAATGCTTCACTTTGATACCTCACTCGACCCAATCGGACCATTATTGGCTTCCCTAGCTCCAAAACGTCTATTTTCATACCCTTGGGCCACCGCGCATGCGCAGAATGCCGATATTTCAACCCCACACCCAGCCCATCAGATGCCCCTTCACGAATGCTTCACATTGATACCTCATATGACCCCACTGGACCAATAGTGGCTCCCCTAGATGCCAAAACGTCTATTTCCATACCCTTGGTCCACACGAGTTGTCTCCCTTGCGTCAGTGTGTGCAGATGGCGCTATGGTTAGGATCGACGCCGTGATGTGGAAAGGGCGTCCCCACACCATCCTGGAGCCGCCATTTTGTTTGTTGATTTTTTGCGGAGATACACGGGACAATAAACGCTCAACCCTAGGGTGGTACAGATGCTAGACTGATCCTATTAACATGGTACAACACCTATAGATTATGTTTATTACTAGGACGTCAGCGAAATAAATTTTCCAACATGGCCGTCTAGGGAAAAACCCCAGTACATCAACACACACCAACAAGTCTAGACATGTACTGAGCTTTAGACTACCATGTTTTAAAATGGCCGTCTAAAAACACTGCCCTCTTCCCATGCGGATGAATACAGTCTCAATACAGTCCCTCTTTGCCGGACCTATATGTACTTGATGACCCCTCATATGAGACGAGGCAAAAATTCAAGATGACGGCCAAACATTCGAGTTGTCTCCTCAACCCATGGGACTACTTTCTGTCCGCGGAAGCTTCCTCCCGCAACCGCATTACCACCAGACAGCATCACCGCGGAAGAATTCGAGGTCAAAGGTTGCCGGAACTATAGTGCACTTGACCTCTGTGACCTCCCCGTGACCTCCCCACCGCCTCGTTTCCTCCATGTGTACAGATGGCGCCACCATCGGAAGAAAGGTGAGAAAGAGGGCGAATAACTGTTTTATACACTACTGTTGCCTTTTAGTCGCCAGACGTCGTCAATTTTTCCACCGCTTGCATATCGCTTCAATCCTTTCGTTTCGTCACAGTATAGTGTGTCGAGTGTTATTTGATCTTACTGCCTGGTTTTAAGTTTCATTATTGCAACCTATATAGGCTCACCTGCTGTTTGATTTGCTTTGTTTGTTCTGGATCGCTTATCAGTCCAGAGCTGGTAGCTGGTAACCTTGGGAAGCTTCCGTGTTCGTGATTGGACAACACACTGCTGATTTGCTAAACGAATTATATGTTGTTATAAGAGCAGATATAGTTACACTTGAGCTCTGTTAATTTGAACCAAGAATCATTTTAGTATTGACAACGTTTCAGGGCTTCCTTCGTCATACAACCGACAAGAATGAGTGTGTCATATAACAGATATCATAGGGCACTATATGACGCTGGTGTGTCCATTCGCGACTTCCAGTGTGGTTGGTGTCATGAACTGTTGCTTGAACCATACATGTTGAGCTGTGGGCATAGGCTGTGCGAACACTGTCTGCTGCAGTACTTGCACCAGTTCGAAAGAAGGATTTGTCCTTTCTGTGCACTAACCTGGACAAGTCAGCCGAGGGTGAACGTTGTCATGAGGTAAGAAGTCATAAAAATTGTCCCTATAACAGAATATTGCTAGTGCCCACAAGGAGTTCGCCACTGGTATCCACAGCGAATCTGACAGGAAGACGCACACGCCATGTCACATCGTTCCTCCGGGTTCACAGTTGTCACCAATCGCGTCAGGAAACATTACTTATTTCTTGTTACCTAAAAAACTTCAATTAAGTGAATGAAACAAGCAAGTTTCTATCTCTTTTAATCGCGTAAATCTTTATCTTAAGACGCCTCAGCTCTCGGAGAATGGAATTCGAATATACGCATGACTGCGCTTAGGATGAACATGTAATCATCGTGCGCAATATGTAATTCTTGTGATTCGATTGAGCGTAACGTTATATTTGAATGCTAATATAAACATTTCATGATTGAAATATATTTTAAAACTGAAAGGTATAATATAACTGACAACGTATAATTCAGATATATAGCTTGTAAAATGATTTAAGGTAGCTATGCCCAAACTAACATGACATTTATTGCATTGAGTCTGTTGAGAAAGCCATTAAAAAGCTGTATTTATTGAAGCCTTCCTTCATGTGAAAATATCTTTCTATCCGAAGGAAAACAAATACAAAGGTATAGTTTTTCGACTTGAATATGTACATGTGTGTTCTTATATTGATGCTATTTAGAAAACGAAATCATATTTAATATCTAGATATTTTTATAAGACAAAATCTATATAAATAAAATTATAGGATAATAATTATTTCGGTAAAACATAGATACCTATAGTGTCATAGATACATAATGGATAACTAGTGTGCTGTAACCCTCAGTATCAAATTGGTAAGATATGCAAGAGGTGGAAAATATTGACGACGTCGGGTGATTAAAAAGCAACCATATGACCTCACAGGAAAGCCTGCCGCGGTAGCTCACATTCCGACTAGAAAACAGGACTCCAAGACGTAGCCTTGATATCTCAACAGCGCTCTTATTGCATCTGTTCATGTGGAAACTGTGAAGTACCCACACGGCCCCTAGCACCAGGCTAGGACGGGAACTGTCGTGACAGATCAGCTCAAATAACCCCATTAAAGTTAACTGAGTAAACGCCTCAACCTGGGATTAACATAGCTAAGATTCATAGCGTCACTGCGTGAAATAGTCAAGTTTCCAATTCCGGAAACCCGCCGGAAACCTATTGGAAACTGTAGTGACACAGTTTCCAATAGGTTTCCGGCGGGTTTCCGGAATTGGAAACTTGACCATTTCACGCAGTGCGTCTCCCTTCCCTCACCGCTATGCCGACGACAAATACATTTCCCTGGTGGTAATTCGAACATCTCCATGGCGCACTTATTATTACCTTTGCGCCCTATTGGATCTTCATTAACTTGAGAAAAGGGGCCGCCATGAATAAAAATACCATAATCGATGTTGTGATCATCATCCCCTGTATACTCGGGGTCTATTATGACGGAAATGCCCATCTTCTTGACCCTCGATTTCAGGTTATTTTGAGGCTCCATAGGGCTAATTTTAACGTCTGTGATTAATTTTTAACCGACGAATGGCCATTTAGTCTGCCATTTCTGTATTTTTATTCATGGCGGCCCATTTTCTCAAGTTAATGAAGGTCCAATAGGGCGCAAAGGTAATAATAAGTGCGCCATGGAGATGTTCGAGTTACCACCAGGGAAATGTATTTGTCGTCGGCATAGCGGTGAGGGAAGGGAGACGCTATGAATCTTAGCTAGGATTAACATGGCAATTGCAAGAATATTAACACTCCCCAACACTGAACGTAATCTACAGGGATTCTGTTCTCACACATTGAACATCTAATGTGCACTATATGCATTTGCGGCCGTACTGGTTGATGCATCGTCTTTTGCAACGCAATTCGAGAGAATTGCAAAAAATAGCCTTCTTTTTACGTCCTGGTTGGAGACGTGAGTAGTAGGTAAAACACGGGATGACGCGTATTTTCCAGGGAAATAACTCTTGTTTGTGGAGGTCACGTGGAGGAGAGGTCAAGTGCACTATAGTTCCGGCAGAATGACCAAAAAGCTACCTCCAGCACAGGAGAGTTCCAATTGTTGCAGGGAATGTATTCATCCGCGGTGATGCGGTCTGGCGGTGATGCGATCGTGGGAAAAAGCTTCCGCGGAGAAAAAGTAGTACCCAGACTTCAAATACGCTGCATGGTCCGATTGGGTCGAGTGAGGTATCAAAATGAAGTATTCGTGAAGGGGCATCCAGTGGGTGGGTGTATGTAAAATTAGGATTTTTTCCCGAAACTGTAAAAAGCGGAACACGGACTTTACCCCTAAAATAGGGGAAAACACCTATCAACCCTAGCCAAAAGGGCTAATATCGGTGCCCGGGCTTATTGGGACCTGCCTATCAAGTCAATGGATGGATGCATGTAAAATTAGGATTTTTTCCCGAAACTATAAAAAGCGGAACACGGACTTTACCCCTAAAATAGGGGAAAACACCTATCAACCCTAGCCCAAAGGGCTAATATCGGTCCCCGGGCTTATCGGGGCCTGCCTATCAAGTCAATGGGGTGGGTGCATGTAAAATTAGGATTTTTTTCCGAAAATATAAAAAGCGGAACACGGACTTTACCCCTAAAATAGGGGAAAACTTCTATCAACTCTAGCCAAAAGGGCTAATATCGGTCCCCGAGCTTATCGGGGTCTGCCTATCAAGTCAATGGGGTGGGTGCATGTAAAATTATGATTTTTTCCGAAAATATAAAAAGCGGAACACGGACTTTACCCCTAAAATAGGGGGAAACCCGTATCACCTCTAGCCAAAAGGGCTAATATCGGTCCCCGGGCTTATCGGGGTCTGCCTATCAAGTCAATGGGGTGGGTGCATGTAAAATTAGGATTTTTTTTCCGAAACTATAAAAAGCGGAACTCGGACTTTACCCCCACAATAGGGGTTTGTATTATACAATTTAAGGGAAAATGCCTGTTTGGGGTATGGGGATGGTCAATTTTTTCGTGGGCTTTACTATGGCTTGTGGGGTCTTGTTTTTCACGTCTCGTCATTCAGAACACGATGGGAAGGGTCCATGAGCGCAACGGGGAATTATTTGGAAAAGTACCATATAGCCCATATAGTCCCATACTGGCTATATGGGGGTATAGGTTCAACCTGGGAAATTCACACACGTTCATTGTGATATAGGTTGTTTGGATTTGTTTTTCACGTCTCGTCATTTAGAACACGACGGGAAGGGTCTCGGAGCGCAACGGTGAAATTTTGGGAAAAGTACCATATAGCCCATATAGTCCCATACTGGCTATATGGGGGTATAGGTTCAACCTGGGAAATTCACACACGTTCATTGTGATATGGGTTGTTTGGATTTGTTTTTCACGTCTCGTCATTTAGAACACGATGGGAAGGGTCTCGGAGCGCAACGGTGAAATTTTTGGAAAAGTACCATATAGCCCATATAGTCTCATACTGGCTATATGGGAGTATAGGTTCAACCTGGGAAATTCACACACGTTCATTGTGATATGGGTTGTTTGGATTTGTTTTTCACGTCTCGTCATTTAGAACACGATGGGAAGGGTTTCTAAGCGAAACGGTGAAATTTTTGGAAAAGTACCGGGTAGGTGTGGATAGGCCCATATAGCTCCATACTGGCTATATGGGAGTATAGGTTCAACCTGGGAAATTCACACACGTTCATTGTGATATGGGTTGTTTGGATTTGTTTTTCTCGTCTCGTCATTAAGAACACGATGGGAAGGGGCCCGGAGCGAAACGGTGAAATTTTTGGAAAAAGTTCAACGAGGCCTGGGTAAGCCCATAGGCCTATACTGCATGGCTATGGGTGTATAGGTCCATACGGGGTGGACGTTTTGGGGTCTAGGTGAGCCCCTAATGATCCTATGGTGTCGTATGAGGTCTTATTTTGAAGCTCTCGTGGAGGAGCATCCGACTGGACTAATAGTTCGTCCGTTTTCAATATTCTGCGCATGCGCAATCTGACCCGTAGTATAGAAAGCAGGCATTTTGGGGGGTATGTGGGTGTGTGTTTGGGGTAGAGATGGACCGCTATGGGTCCGAATGGGGCGTGGAAGGTGTCCAAGTGAAACTTGTGTGGGGTAGAGTCAGAATGGCGTGTTTTAAAATGCAAGTCGCGTCAATCTGCGCATGCGCAGTTGGTTGTAGTAAGTAAAGTGGTCATTTTGGGGCCGTGAAGGAAGGTATTTGGTGTAGAGATGGACCATCCTTGGTCCGAATGCGTCCTGTGGGGTGTCATCTTGTAGCCTTCGGGGTGGAGACCACGATTTTAAGGGATGTCCACAGCATCTGTGACGTCATTGGTGACGTCATCAGTACGAGTAGTAGCGAAAGTGGGCATTTTGGGGCAGTGAAGGAGGGTATTTGGTGTAGAGATGGACCATACATATCTGTCATGCGTATTATACAGTATCTGTCCTGTATTATACCAAATCTGTGCTGTATTATACTATATCTGTCCTGTATTGTACCAGATATGTCCTGTATTATACAAAATCTGTGCTGTATTATGCAATATTTGCCCTCTATTATACCATATCTGTGCTGTAATATACCATATCTGTCCTGAATTACACCATATCTGTGCTGTATTATGCAATATCTGTGCTGTATTATGCAATATCTGTCCCGTGTTATACAATATCTGTCTTGTATTATAGCAAATCTGTCCTGTATTGTACCATATTTGTCCTGTATTATACAATATATGTTCTGTATTATATCAAATCTGTGCTGTATTATACAGTATCTGTCCTGTATTATACCAAATCTGTGCTGTATTATACCATATGTTTCCTGTATTGTACCATATATGTCCTGTATTATACATTATATGTTCTGTATTATACAATCGCATAGCGGTTGTCGTGAATAACAACAAGTTCAGCAATGTTTATATAGTTTATTATCCCCAATGTTACATCATACCCAGGCTGGGGGAGCCGCCCTGGGTATGTTTAGTATGTTCACAGCAAAACAAATTGAAATATCAAACACCATGTTTTATTATTTAACGCACCGTCACATTAGGTACAAGTGTTTACTGAGCTCAAGTCAACGATCAGCATGTAGACATAGAGAGTATGTACGGCATGTTATGGTATTCATCAGTGCACGGGGACGCATTCAACCGATGGCGGTGGTCGGTCAGCTTGGTAAGGAAAAACGTGACATTGGTTACCCTCTCTACCACCCATTGTGTGTTGGGGCGTTGACGATGTGCCCATCTCAAGGCATCCACGGTGTCCAGTATCTCCAGCATCGTCTCTAGTGACCTCCGGTTAATGATGGTGCACGGCTGGTCAAACACATAGATATTATTGCCGGGATAATAATACCGTAACTGGTCCGTCTTTTTGTGACGTAAGATGTACCCGAAAGCGACATTCAATTTGAAGGCCGTAGTTTGATCTTTGAAGATGGCTTCCACGTAGCTGCGTAGACGGGTGAGGTTGGTCAGTGGGAAATAGTAGATATCTTGAATAGGGCCATGAGGGTGGAAACAGTGCTGTGTCATGGACCAATGCCGCCGATCGATGTCACTCACTGGATGGTTGTCCTGTAAGAGATCGCTAGGAACATTTATGGGCTCGTCCAAAAAATGTTCGATGTTGTCAGGCGTATGACTCGAAACCGTAACGCTGGGGTCCGGCTGGAAATCCAGGCTCTTCTGAACTGTGGGTATAGGCGGGCTCTCTGCCATCGGCTCACCAGTGGCGTTCGTCTCCCCGGGCTAATCTTCACTGGGTCTGACCTTCCGCGGCTCCTCTTCAGTAGGACGTTGTCGCTCATGCCATGGTACCGGGGCATGAATCAAACATTGGTGTCGCAGCAACTGACTGGTCCGTTTGAAAAGCCGACCACAATCCTCGCATGCACGCTTGGGTGGCCCATGAATTGAACGTTCATGGCGCAGTAAAGCATCGTCCCGATTAAATGACCGTCCGCAGGTTATACAAGTATACAGTCCGTCGTTGTGGGCGGCGGTCTCGTGGCGACGTAAATTGTCTAGACGAGTAAACTGCTTCTGGCAAGTTGTGCAAGTGAACATCTCGGTGGTTGACAGAGTGTCTGATGAAACGGCCAGGCCGCTTTCCTTTTATAGCACGCTAGCTGGTGATCTATTTTTAGCACAGTCACTTCAACTACCCCAAGTCGAGGACCGAGATGTACTGGTGTACGACTGAGCCGCATTGCGCGCGCGCGTGTGTGTGTGTGTGTGTGGGCAGTGGATTTTACATCCGGGATCTTGTCAACATCCGGGTTTCCAAGTGGGGTTTTCCCGTCGTTCCTCCGTCTTCCATCCGGGTACTGTGGTTTTACATCCGGGTCCTCAGCTTGCATCCGGGTTTTTCATGAGCCGCATTGCGCGCGTGTGTGTGTGTGTGTGTGTGTGTGTGTGTGTTTGTATTTGTATCCATCCGTGCACAATATAGAATTACGTTCTCTCCGAAACCTTCCTCTCATCGCATCAATATGCTCAGATCCATTCAATATAAACACAACCAAGAGACATCAACAACAACAGGCACATTGCGTAATACACGTTTTATTATCCTCACACAACCATCACCACCACCACCTGGCGTTGACGCCGTCAACGATCAGCATGTAGACATATAGAGTATGTACGACATGTTATGGTATTCATCAGTGCATGGGTGACGCATTCAGCCGATGGAGGTGGTCGGTCAGCTTGGTAACGAAAAGCGTGACATTGGTCATCCTCTCTACGACCCATTGTGTGTTGGGGCGTTGTTGTTGAGCCCATTCCAAGGGATCCACGGTGTCCAGTTTCTCCAGCATCGTCTCTAGCGACGCCCGGTTAATGATGGTAAACGGTTGGTCAAATACCCGGATGTTACTGCTCGGGTAAAAGTATCGGACTTGGTCTGTCACCTTATGCTGCAGCACATAACCAAACGCCAGATTTAATTTGAAGGACGTAGTTTGATCGTTGAAGCTGGCTTCCACGTAGCTGCGTAAACGGGCGAGGTCGGTCAGTCGGAATTTGTAGATATCTTGAATAGGGCGATGACGGTGGAAACAGTGCCGTACCATGGGCCAATGGCGCCGTAGATGTCACTCACTGGATGATCGTCGTGTAACAGATCGCTAGGAACATTTATGGGTTCGTCCACGAAGTGTACTTTGCCCTCCACGTCGTACAAAATCTGGCCCAAGGTCTTGTAGTCGGAATTTGACTGTTGAATTAGGGCGACATCATCATCATCGGCCCTCGTGCGATGGGTAGGAGTTCCCACTGTCTCGATACTGGTGCCTGCGGGCTCCTCTACCGGCAAACGTGGCTGCGGAACAGGGTGTCGTGTGCGTTGGTGTCGCAGCAACTGACTGGTCAGTTTGAAAAGCCGGCCACATTCCTCGCATGGACGCTTGGGTGGCCCATGAATTGAATGTTCGTGGCGCTGTAAATGATCCGGGCGCTGAAACGACGGTGTACATATCGTACAGCTATACCGGGCGGTCCCTTCGTGCTTGGTAGCCTCATGGCGGCGCAAGTCATGCAGACAAATGAATGATTTCGAGCACGTAGTACAAGTGAACATCTTGGTGGTTGACAGAGTGTCTGATGAAACGGCCAGGCCGCTTCCCTTTTATAGCACGCTAGCTGGTGATCTATTTTTAGCACACTCAGTTCAACTACCCCAAGTCGAGGACCGAGATGTACTGGTGTACGACTGAGCCGCATTGCGCACGCGTGTGTGTGTATGTATGGGCAGTGGATTTTACATCCGGGACCTTGTCAACCTCCGGGTTTCCCAGTGGGTTTTTTCCGTCGTTCCTCCGTCTTCCATCCGGGTACTCTGATTTTACATCCGGGTCCCCATCTTACATCCGGGTTTTTCATGTTTACTGCCACGTGTCCGGAACCGAAAGTTGTCACAAGACAGGTGGCGCCCCCTGTCGGAAGTAGTAGGTCAGTATTGTAGATGTATTGATAATAAGAAGTTTGAGTATCTATGATGATCCATATTGAACGGAAGTGACCTTTGACCAGGACTGCTGAGGGACACATGTTCATTCTTATATGTACAGACACCACCAGCAACACCACCACCACACACTACCACCACACACACACACACCACCACCACATTCCACCACCACGACCACCACGACCACCACCACCACCACCGGGCGTTGACGGGCGTCAACGCCCGGTGGTGGTGGGAGCTCCCGTGTGGCAGAGCTCTTGGGTCGGAGCTCTTGGAGCTCAAAGCGTCTGGAGCTCAGAGCTCGGAAGTGACATTTGCATATGACCTCTGTGAGGTCACTGGCGCTTCCGTTCTCGTGACCGGAACTGACCTTTGACCCCTGCGCGCAATTTTTATCGCTATTGTTAGCGCGCGCAGGGGTCAAAGGTCAGTTCCGGTCACGTGAACGGAAGCGGCAGTGACCTCACAGAGGTCATATGGAAATGTCACTTCCGAGCTCTGAGCTCCACACGTTTTGAGCTCCAAGTGCTTCGACCCAAGAGCTCTGCAACACGGGAGCTCCCACCTCCACCGGGCGTTGACGCCCGTCAACGCCCGGTGGTGGTGGTGGTCGTGGTGGTGGTGGTGGTGGTCATGGTGGTGGAATGTGGTGGTGGTGTGTGCGTGTGTGGTGGTAGTGTGTGGTGGTGGTGTTGCTGGTGGTGTCTGTACATATAAAAATGAACATGTGTCCCTCAGCAGTCCTGGTCAAAGGTCACTTCCGTTCAATATGGATCATCATAGATACTCAAACTTATTATTATCAATACATCTACAATACTGACCTACTACTTCCGACAGGGGGCGCCACCTGTCTTGTGACAACTTTCGGTTCCGGACACGTGGCAGTAAACATGGAAAAACCCGGATGTAAGATGGGGACCCGGATGTAAAACCAGAGTACCCGGATAGAAGACGGAGGAACGACGGGAAAAACCCACTGGGAAACCCGGAGGTTGACAAGGTCCCGGATGTAAAGTCCACTGCCCACACATACACACACACATACACACACACCCGTGCGCAATGCGGCTCAGTCGTACACCAGTACATCTCGGTCCTCGACTTGGGGTAGTTGAACTGAGTGTGCTAAAAATAGATCACCAGCTAGCGTGCTATAAGAGGGAAGCGGCCTGGCCGTTTCATCAACACTCTGTCAACCACCAAGATGTTCACTTGTACTACGTGCTCGAAATCATTCACTCGTCTGCATGACTTGCGCCGCCATGAGGCTACCAAGCACGAAGGAACCGCCCGGTATAGCTGTACGATATGTACACTGTCGTTTCAGCGACCGGATCATTTACAGCGCCACGAACGTTCAATTCATGGGCCACCCAAGCGTCCATGCGAAGAATGTGGTCGGCTTTTCAAACTGACCAGTCAGTTGCTGCGACACCAACGCGCACGACACCCTGTTCCGCAGCCACGTTTGCAGGTAGAGGAGCCCGTAGACACCAGTATCGAGAAAGTGGGAACTCCTACCCATCGCACGAGGGCCGATGATGATGATGTCGCCCTAATTCAACAGTCAAATTCCGACTACAAGACCTTGGGCCAGATTTTGTACGACGTGGAGGGCAAAGTACACTTCGTGGACGAACCCATAAATGTTCCACGACGATCATCCATTGGCCCATGGTACGGCACTGTTTCCACCGTCATCGCCCTATTCAAGATATCTACAATTTCCGACTGACCGACCTCGCCCGTTTACGCAGCTACGTGAAAGCCAGCTTCAACGATCAAACTACGTCCTTTAAATCTGGCGTTTGGTTATGTGCTGCAGCATAAGGTGACAGACCAAGTCCGATACTTTTACCCGAGCAGTAACATCCGGGTATTTGACCGGTCCTCCACTTGGGGTAGTTGAAGTGAGTGTGCTAAAAATAGATCACCAGGTAGCGTGCTATAAAAGGAAAGCGGCCTGGCCGTTTCATCAGACACTCTGTCAACCACCAAGATGTTCACTTGCACAACTTACCAGAAGCAGTTTACTCGTCTAGACAATTTACGTCGCCACGAGACCGCCGCCCACAACGACGGACTGTATACTTGTATATAACCTGCGCACGGTCATTTAATCGGGACGATGCTTTACTGCGCCATGAACGTTCAATTCATGGGCCACCCAAGCGTGCATGCGAGGATTGTGGTCGGCTTTTCAAACTGACCAGTCAGTTGCTGCGACACCAACGTTTGATTCATGCCCCGGTACCATGGCATGAGCGACAACGTCCTACTGAAGCGGAGCCGCGGAAGGTCAGACCCAGTGAAGATAAGCCCGGGGAGACGAACGCCACTGGTGAGGCGATGACGGAGGGCCCGCCTATACCCACAGTTCAGAAGAGCCTGGATTTCCAGCCGGACCCCAGCGTTAGGGTTTCGAGTCATACGCCTGACAACATCGAACATTTTCTGGACGAGCCCATAAATGTTCCTGGCGATCTCTCACAGGACAACCATCCAGTGAGTGACATCGATCGGCGCCATTGGTCCATGACACGGCACTGTTTCCACCCTCATGGCCCTATTCAAGATATCTACAATTTCCCACTGACCTACCTCACCCGTCTACGCAGCTACGTGGAGGCCATCTTCAAAGATCAAACTACGGCCTTCAAATTGAATGTCGCTTTCGGGTACATCTTACGTCACAAAAAGACGGACCAGTTACGGTATTATTATCCCGGCAATAATATCTATGTGTTTGACCAGCCGTGCACCATCATTAACCGGAGGTCACTAGAGACGATGCTGGAGATACTGGACACCGTGGATGCCTTGAGATGGGCACATCGTCAACGCCCCAACACACAATTGGTGGTAGAGAGGGTAACCAATGTCACGTTTTTCCTTACCAAGCTGACCGACCACCGCCATCGGTTGAATGCGTCACTCGTGCACTGATGAATACCATAACATGCCGTACATACTCTCTATGTCTACATGCTGATCGTTGACTTGAGCTCAGTCAACACTTGTACCTAATGTGACGGTGCGTTAAATAATAAAACATGGTGTTTGATATTTCAATTTGTTTTGCTGTGAACATACTAAACATACCCAGGGCGGCTCCCCCAGCCTGGGTATGATGTAACATTGGGGATAATAAACTATATAAACATTGCTGAACTTGTTGTTATTCACGACAACCGCTATGCGAGTGTATAATACAGGACAGATACTGTATAATACAGCACAGATTTGATATAATACAGAAAATATATTGTATAATACAGGACAAATATGGTACAATACAGGACAGATTAGCTGTAATACAAGACAGATATTGTATAGCACGGGACAGATATTGCATAATACAGCACAGATATTGCATAATACAGCAGAGATATGTGTAATTCAGGACAGATATGGTATAATACAGCACAGATATGGTATAATAGAGGCCAAATATTGTATAATACAGCACAGATTTGGTATAATACAGGACAGATACTGTATAATACGCATGACAGATATGTATGGTCCATCTCTACACCAAATACCCTCCTTCACTCCCTCAAAATGCCCACTTTCGCTACTACTCGTACTGATGACGTCACCAATGACGTCACAGATGCTGTGGACATCCCTTAAAATCGTGGTCTCCACCCCGAAGGCTACAAGATGACACCCCACAGGACGCATTCGGACCAAGGATGGTCCATCTCTACACCAAATACCTTCCTTCACTGCCCCAAAATGACCACTTTACTTACTACAACCAACTGCGCATGCGCAGATTGACGCGACTTGCATTTAAAAACACGCCATTCTGACTCTACCCCACACAAGCTTCACTTGGACGCCTTCTACGACCCATTCGGACCCATAGCGATCCATCTCTACCCCAAACACACATCCACATACCCCCCAACATGCCTGCTTTCTATACTACGGGTCAGATTGCGCATGCGCAGAATATTGAAAACGGACGAACTACGAGAGCTTCAAAATGAGACCTCATACGACACCATAGGATCATTAGGGGCTCACCTAGACCCCAAAACGTCCACCCCGTATGGACCTATACACCCATAGCCATGCAGTATAGGCCTACGGGCTTACCCAGGCCTCGGTGAAGTTTTTCCAAAAATTTCACCGTTTCGCTCCGGGACCCTTCCCATCGTGTTCTAAATGACGAGACGAGAAAAACACCACACCTACAAACAACCCATATCACAATGAACGTGTGTGAATTCCCAGGTTGAACCTTTACCCCCATATAGCCAGTATGGGACTATATGGGCTATATGGTACTTTTCCAAAAATTTCACCGTTGCGCTCCGAGACCCTTCCCATCGTGTTCTAAATGACGAGACGTGAAAAACAAATCCAAGCAACCCATATCACAATGAACGTGTGTGAATTTCCCAGGTTGAACCTATATAGCCAGTATGGGACTATATGGGCTATATGGTACTTTTCCAAAAAATTCACCGTTGCGCTTCGAGACCCTTCCCATCGTGTTCTAAATGACGAGACGTGAAAAACAAGACCCCACAAGCCATAGTAAAGCCCACGAAAAAAAATTGACCATCCCCATACCCCATACAGGCATTTTCCCTTAAATTGTATAATACAGACCCCTATTGTAGGGGTAAAGTCCGAGTTCCGCTTTTTATAGTTTCGGAGAAAAATCCTAATTTTACATGCACCCACCCCATTGACTTGATAGGCAGACCCCGATAAGCCCGGGGACCGATATTAGCCCTTTTGGCTAGAGGTGATACGGGGTTTCCCCTATTTTAGGGGTAAAGTCCATGTTCCGCTTTTTATATTTTCGGAAAAGAATCCTAATTTTACATGCACCCACCCCATTGACTTGATAGGCAGGCCCCGATAAGCCCGGGGACCGATATTAGCCCTTTTGGCTAGAGTTGATAGGAGTTTTCCCCTATTTTAGGGGTAAAGTCCGTGTTCCGCTTTTTATATTTTCGGAAAAAAATCCTAATTTTACATGCACCCACCCCATTGACTTGATAGGCAGGCCACGATAAGCCCGGGGACCGATATTAGCCCTTTGGGCTAGGGTTGATAGGTGTTTTCCCCTATTTTAGGGGTAAAGTCCGTGTTCCGCTTTTTATAGTTTCGGGAAAAAATCTTAATTTTACATGCACCCACCCCATTGACTTGATAGGCAGGTCCCAATAAACCCGGATGTAGAGGTCATTTGTGGAGGGAACGTGGAGGAGAGGTCAATGACGTCACAACTTCCGATGGTGGCGCCATCTGTACACGCAAGGGAGACAACTCGATGTGCTTGTACATTCCAGGATAATTATGTAATTAAGGATACAGAGGCCTTTGGTACATAGTAAAATCCCGTTCCCTCGAAATGTGGGACAGACAGTAAGTGAAATTTCTCCATTGGTATTTCAGCTAGTACATGTCTAGACTTGTTGGTGTATGTACTGGGGTTTAGGCGGCCATGTTGGAAAATGGCTGTGTTTTTAGGCGGCCATCTTTTAAAATGGCTGTGTTTTTAGGCGGCCATGTTGGAAAATGGCTGTGTTTTTAGGCGGCCATGTTGGAAAATGGCTGTGTTTTTAGGCGGCCATGTTGGAAAATGGCTGTGTTTTTAGGCGGCCATCTTTTAAAATGGCTGTGTTTTTAGGCGGCCATCTTTTAAAATGGCTGTGTTTTTAGGCGGCCATGTTTTAAAATGGCTGTGTTTTTAGGCGGCCATGTTTTAAAATGGCTGTGTTTTTAGGCGGCCATGTTTTAAAATGGCTGTGTTTTTAGGCGGCCATGTTTTAAAATGGCTGTGTTTTTAGGCGGCCATGTTTTAAAATGGCTGTGTTTTTAGGCGGCCATGTTTTAAAATGGCTGTGTTTTTAGGCGGCCATGTTTTAAAATGGCTGTGTTTTTAGGCGGCCTTTTAAAATGGCTGTGTTTTTAGGCGGCCATCTTTTAAAATGGCTGTGTTTTTAGGCGGCCATCTTTTAAAATGGCTGTGTTTTTAGGCGGCATCTGGTTTTAGGCGGCCATGTTGGAAAATGGCTGTGTTTTTAGGCGGCCATGTTGGAAAATGGCTGTGTTTTTAGGCGGCCATGTTGGAAAATGGCTGTGTTTTTAGGCGGCCATTGTTGTAGAAAAACGTATAAAAGGGGATGATTTTTAGGGGTTGGGTGTATTCATTGCACTACCTTACGGATTGCTCTCACTCTGACTGACCTGACCAGCCTGCCTACCTGCCTGGCTGCCTGCCTGCCTGTTTGCCTGCCTGACCTCTAGCCAGCCTGCCTGTTTGCCTGCCTGACCTCTAGCCAGCCTGCCTGTTTGCCTACCAGCTTGTATTAGACGAAAGCATGAGACGTGGAGAAGATTTTTCCTGCGACCCAGCAGCACCTCCGGTTGAAGTCTTGCCTGAAGACGAGCGTGTGAGGGAGATTTATCAACGTCACTGGGCTATCATACGCCATTGGTTTCATCGACATCGCCCGATATTGGACTTGTATAACTTTCGACTGCAGGACCTTACGTATTTGTCTTCTTATGCGGAGAACATTTTCAAAGATCAAACTACAGCCTTCAAGTTAAATCTCACTTTTGGATACATCCTTCGCCATAAAGAGACAGACCAGCTCCGGTATTATTATCCCAGCAATAATACCTATGTGTTTGACCAGCCATTCACGGTGATGAATGCGATTTCCCTGGAGCCACTCTTCCGCCAATTGGCTACGTTGGATCCATTGGAATGGGCCCGATTGCAACGCCCCAATACCCAATGGCTTGTGGAAAGGGTGACCAACGTCACATTTTTCGTCACAAAAATGACAATACGACCCAAACGGCCCAAACGGCCCCGACTAACACTGGCCGCCTAAAAACACAGCAATTTTCCAAAGGCCCTTTCCAGGGCCACCCAATCTTTCCGGAAGAGGAAACTTCTAACTCAAAGCACAAAAAAATAACACCAAGTCCTGCACATGCACACACCACCTAGGTAACAATAGGTAAATCACACTGAGTCAATGGAAAAACTTCCTACTAACAGCGGCCAGGTATTAGTATCAATGTACGGTAAACCGAATAACGCTCGTCGCTGAATGGCCGCGGCAGCCATGAGCCATGCATAGCTGTACTCGCATTTGCCTGCAGACTGTATAGCGCTGTGTTACCGTAGCCGGCGTTATACGATAAAGATTCCTACTTTTCTTTCGATAAACGTGCTGCAATTTGCAGGGTCACATTATAAGGCTGTGAGGAAGATACCTCATGTATTTTTACGCAGGAAAACCGATTTATTTCAAGTGTACCGCGTTTTCCATACTACCCTACCCAACGTTACGGGTCTAAAAAATCGATAAAAGGATTAAAAATAGCGGGTTCGCTTGCCGCTAGCCTGCTGAATTTTTCAATGCTGCACCATGAGTTCCCCTAATTCAAGTTGAAATAAATTTATACGTCCACTTGCATTTATTTGCAAAATCACACCGGTTTGAAGTTGCAAAACAAACACAAAAAATTTCTGCCTAGGTCAGCGCAAAGATATGCTCTAAAGATTACGCTGACGTCTGCGCGTTACACTATAAATAGCGCGCAGTATTTAGTCATTCACAATTACATCATGGCTCAAGCTGAACTCATGGATATTGACATGGATATTGACAAATTAATACAAGAGTACATGATAGATGATCAACTACAACCGCTAGAGATCATCGATATGGTACATGATGACCCATGGCTGGATGCTATTATACAAGACCTATTTAAAGATGAAGAACAACCACAGGGCGGTGATAATGAAGACCACCCAGGAGCACAACAACATCAAGCCCAAGACCAAGAAACAGAAAGGAGAAAAGAAGAACCGATGGGTATTTTACAGCCACAAGCAACAGAAACAGAAAATGTCCAACAACACCCAGAAAATAGAAAAAAACAACAACAAGAAATGAGAGGTTTACAGCGGCAGGACGACATCGTGTACTACACTACTGCCATAGCAAGAAGACTGGCGTCAAACACAGAATACAAAGCAGCACAATATTTACGCTGCGTGGAATGCTGTAATGACTTCGCCAAATACGCCATTTTCCCCTGTGGCCATCAAGCCTTGTGTATAGGCTGTATACACCGACATGCCCGAGCCCGAAATCTAGTGCCTACCAGCGATCACAACCCCATAGTGTGTGAATTCGTAGCGTTGAAATGCCCGGTGTGTACTCGGAGAAGGCAAACCGACCTGTTCCCCACGATGTAACCCCTTACATCTTCCAAAGGCCCTTTTCAGGGCCACCCAATCTTTCCGGAAGAGGAAACTTCTAACTCAAAGCACAAAAAAATAACATCAAGTCCTGCACATGCACACACCACCTAGGTAACAATAGGTAAATAACACTGAGTCAATGGAAAAACTTCCTACTAACAGCGGCCAGGTATTAGTATCAATGTACGGTAAACCGAACAATGCACGTCGCTGATTGGTGGCCTACAAGGTGCCTACGCCGAGGTCCGCGCGCCCCACCCTTCCTGGGTTAATTTACAATCCTCATATTTTGTACAAAATTCACCTATAGTCAATTCCCAGGTTAAAATCTATTCCTATGTTTATAACATTAGGGTTGGCCCTGAAACATTTTTTTCTCTAGCCCCAATGCATGTACAGCACTGTATTGGCGCCAGTGATGCATTCTGGGTGACGTCAGAATCCCTTCATTTTACACGAAATTCGCTATCGCAAATTCCTATGTTAAATGATTGCGTCTATTTATAACATTAGAATGGGTGTACACGTCGCTGATTGGTGGCCTACAAGGTGCCTACGCCGAGGTCCGCGCGCCCCACCCTTCCTGGGTTAATTTACAATCCTCATATTTTGTACAAAATTCACCTATAGTCAATTCCCAGGTTAAAATCTATTCCTATGTTTATAACATTAGGGTTGGCCCTGAAACATTTTTTTCTCTAGCCCCAATGCATGTACAGCACTGTATTGGCGCGAGTGATGCATTCTGGGTGACGTCAGAATCCCTTCATTTTACACGAAATTCGCTATCGCAAATTCCTATGTTAAATGATTGCGTCTATTTATAACATTAGAATGGGTGTACACGTCGCTGATTGGTGGCCTACAAGGTGCCTACGCCGAGGTCCGCGCGCCCCACCCTTCCTGGGTTAATTTACAATCCCCTGATTTTGTACAAAATTTTTGCATGGGTTGGCCCTAAAACACTGAGAAAAAAACCCCTGTGTGTTGGAAGATTTTTAAGGGGTTGGCCCTGAAAAGGGCCGTTGAGGTGGGGGCAGGGATTGTTTTTTGGAGTTGGAGATTGGTAATTATATAGAATATAGAGGAGATGATGTATGACCTGATTTGAATTGAATGTGCCAAGTTAGAAGTTCCCCCTTTCGGTAGATTGGGGTGGCCCTGAAAAGGGCCGTTGGTTGGCCCTGAAAAGGGCCGTTGAGGTCAATTTGTTTACCCTGTTTTATTCAGGGGGAGTTTGGCTGTCTACTCCGTAAAATCGCTTACTGAAAAGTACCGGTACGCTTGCAAGATGTACCGGTGTTGTTCTTGTGGCTCATCGTGCACATCACTAACGGGTACATCTTGTAAAAAGTTCGCTGGTGATATTTCCCCGATATCCACGAATTCGGGCTCTTGTTGTTGTTGTTGTTGTTGTTGTTGTTGTTGTTGTTGTTGTTGTTGTTGTGGTGGTGGTGGTCGTGGGTGCATCTGGTCCAGGGCCTCTCGCACAAGATTTAACCAGGCCTCGTCGCTGACCGTACTGGCCGTCACGATGAGAGCGCACAGAATCGTGGGTGTTTGCCATGTGTGGTTGTAGTTGTTGTTGTCTACTTGTCGGCACCAGCCTTTAATCTCTTCCAGCCAAAAATCTTTCATCGCTTTCACTGCCTCCGCCCTCTCCCTCCGTGCCTCCCTCCGTGCCGCCACTAGTCGCCCTGAGGCTTTTGTCGTGGACATCTTCGCTACGCGGTTGTTCATTTTCTTCTTCTTCTTCTTCTATACGTGTTGATGGTATGTCAAATGTGATTGGAATGACGCTCACCACGCTCCCGCTGGCTTTATACTGAAATACAGTAGATTTTCATTGGCTGTTTCAAAACGGAGGTGATGCTGGCTTCATTGGTTCTTTTTAGCGATAGCGGATTGGCTCTTTTTATAGACAGCGGATTGGCTCTTATTCGGGTCTGCTGATTGGCCAATATAGTGGGCCCCAACCCTTCCTGGGTTAATTTACAATCCCTTCATTTTGCACGAAAATTCGCTATAGCAAACTCCCATGTTAAATGATTGCGTCTATTGATAACATTAGAATGGATGTACACGTCGCTCATTGATGGCCTACAAGATGCCTACGCCGAGGTCCGCGCCACCCACCCTTCCTGGGTTAATTTACAATCCTCATATTTTGCGTAAAATTCACCTATAGTCAATTCCCAGGTTAAAATCTATTCCTATGTTTATAACATTAGGGTTGGCCCTGAAACATTTTTTCTCTAGCCCCAATGCATGTACAGCACTGTATTGGTGCCAGTGATGCATTCTGGGTGACGTCAGAATCCCTTCATTTTACACGAAATTCGCTATCGCAAATTCCCATGTTAAATGATTGTGTCTATTGATATAACATTAGAGTCGATGTACACGTCGCTGATTGGTGGCCTACAAGGTGCCTACGCCGAGATCCGCGCCACCACCCTTCCTGGGTTAATTTACAATCCGCTGATTTTGCACAAAATTCGTCTATAGTCAATTCCTAGGTTAAATCCATTCCTATCTTTATAACATTACAGCCCGAATCATCACGGACTTTCACGAAGGTAGAGGGTGGAATAAAAACTATAACGTATACGGGGTACGGATAAAGAGAGGTGCGAAAAAAAACCCTATAACGTGTACGGCTACGGACTAGGGGTTTTTTAATAGACACGAGTCATCACGGACTTTCACGAAGGGGGAGAAGTGCATCCCCTTCCATATATACAGACTTGCCTCGTCGGTGTTTTGTCATTCACCACCATGGCAGCGCACGGAGCACTTGGGGAGCTTGCCTTCTTCCAACTCACGCCTGACGTCATCCTCATCGTCTATGACCATCAACTGCAGCTCATCGAAGAACATCCCCGAGAGGTGAAGCTATGTTTAACCCTAGCAGGATGGACTCTATTGACACGGTTGTTACAGGGAAAAGAGCCCGAAGTCGATTTCATGCACGTGGGAGTCGGTGTCTACCTACGAAGTGGTACAGATGATTCTTTTTTTCCCCGGTTAGAACAGCGTGGTGGTCCCTCTATCATACTCCGTCCGGCATTATGGCAGGCGCTGAAAGCTATTATCACCGAGGTCCACGACGTACTCCACCCCCAGGCGCACTCTGTAGCTACCCGCACTCTTACACCGGACTGCACCCTATTGTTGTATCCCAAACGCGTGGAGCTCATGGATGACGACAGTAGGTGTTGGTGTACGTCTGAACCAGCGCGTGTCTCTTTATCCCCGGAAGGCTGGACTACCTTGAAACGGGTGTTATTGGGTGACCTCGACGGTGATAGCATTCACCTGTGTGACGACGTCTACATTTTCCGCGGTCCCTATTTTGCTCGACTCCTCTGTCTCAAGCAAGGTGGTTTTACTCTGGACCCCGATCTATGGACGGCTTTGGAACAAGTAGTCCCCATGGTCGATGAAGTACTATCTCTACAGGACCCACATAACCCATCAGAATAGTACGTATCACGGACTACACCCGTAGAGCTAGGCGCGCATGTGTGACCTGGTCTATAAAACACGTCCCTCTGTATCCCACACCTTCATTTCTACGGTTGCAGAGCCATGGCGGAGATCCAGCCCTATGCGACTCGCATTTTACAGCATGCCACCGTGGTGAATTCATTCACGGGTTACCGAGCAGTGGTCTGGTCCATGTTTGCAGATGGCGACGACAACGAGGGGCGACGCCAGATTCTCAACGAGTTCACAGAAGCGGTCCTCGACAGCGTGCACTCGATGGAGAGGCGTGCCATCACTCACCACTACTGGACTATGACAGCCATCCTTGATGCTCGGGCTATGGACCACGGGCGCTCACGCCGGAACCAGCGACGGCTGGTTGGCCTCACAATAGTCTGTGCCCTATTGAACCTGGCGCTGTGGTATTGACAGTGGGACTATACATACGAGAGACAGTCACCGTGTGCGTCATTCACCCTTAGTCATTGGGTCAACCATGTCACCGAGGGACCTCCCCATAAATACGAGAGACAGACACAGTGTGTGTCATTCACCGTTCGACATTGGAGCAAGCATGTCACCCGTCCTACGAGCCATCCTACCCCTTACACCCCGGGTGGGGTTACACGTCTATGAAGATAAAGTCACCCTGGTGGAAGACCGTGGAGATGTGTGCTGGTCGCCCGCTGAGACCGTATCGAATACGGTTACGCTACACCGTGACGGCTGGACCAAATTTAAACGGGTGTTGAGCGGCGAGCTCGACGGACACCTCATCCACATAGACAATGCCATCTACGTATACCGTGCATCCTTCTTCTCACGCCTGGGCCGCTACCAAGACCCTACGCGAAGCTTCACCCTAGACCCCCATCTGTGGACAGCCTTGGAGAAAGTGGTGCCTATCGTGGACCAGCTGTTTACACCGGACGAGCGGTCATCAGACGAGTTGGAGTGGGCTCGTGCCCTGAGAGAAGCGGCGGCAGAACCCAATGAACAACTGTCTAGCCATGAACCCGACGACGATACAGCCTTGGAAAAAGTAATCTCCATGGTCGATGAAGTACTATATCTATAGGGTGCACAGAGGCTAGAGTGTCAGTGTCTACTCATGAAGCGAACACACCACAGCGCAACCCGGACGGGGACCCACACCAGGGGCACCCAGATGAGGGGCACCCCGATGAGGGGTAGGAAGACAGGCACCCAGATGAGGGGCACCCAGATCAGGGGTACCCGAAAGGGGATGAGAAAAGGTGGACGGTCGGCATCTACGTGGCGTACCACTGTGAACAAGGTGTTAACCGATTTGTATTACAACCCTACCAGTCCAGCCGCTTATAGCGCTGTGGGAGCACATTCCCAAGGCATCAGTCGAACTGAAGTTCGAGACTGGTTAAAAACCCAAGACACTTATAGTTTACATCGAGCAGCCCGACGACATTTTCGCCGTAACCGAGTCATCGTAGGAGGCATAGACGCACAATGGCAGGCTGATTTAGTCGATATGAGTCGATTTGCACCCCACAATGATGGACATCGGTACATGTTGACCTGTATCGATATTTTATCCAAGTACGCATGGGTACTACCCATTCGCACCAAAACAGGAGAGAATCTGGTACGGGCGTTCCAGCAAATTTTCAAGACTGGGCGCAAACCCCTCTATTTGCAAACGGATGAAGGCACAGAATTTCTCAACCGTCCCTTTCAAGCCTTTCTTAAGAAACAGAAGGTATTTTTCTTCCATACGTACAACGAGACCAAAGCCTCTGTGGTGGAACGATTCAATCGTACCTTCAAAGGACGAATGTACAAGTATTTTACCGCCAAAAACACCCGACGGTACATCGATGTACTACCTCAACTGGTCCAAGGGTACAATCGAGCCTATCATCGCAGTATCCAGCGAGCTCCCCTCGATGTCACAGAACGCAACGAACATCAAGTGCGCCGTACGCTGTACTCGATAGACCCCAGTCCACTCACGTCACCCCGTTACAAACGCGGAGATGTGGTACGGATCAGTAAAGTGAAAGGACAATTTGAGAAAAGTTACTTGCCCAACTGGAGTGACGAGCACTTTGTCATCGTTCGCCATAAACCTCGACAGCCACACGTCTATCAACTGGAAGATCTACAAGGAGAAACACTGCAAGGCACGTTTTACGAGGCGGAATTACAACCCATAGTGAAAACACGGAAAGACTACTACACGGTGGAAAAGATTTTGAAAACGGAACGTCGACGTGGCATCCCCTATCATTTCGTCAAATGGCAAGGTTGGCCCAGTTCGTTTAATTCCTGGGTGTCAGGTCGTGACATGAAACGACTATAAATTCTACCTCACAGCACTTCCATCCTTCAGTGTAGGGTTGTACCATGGATAGTGCACATCTACCCTTACTGTTACGGACTCGAAAAGCACAAGTCGGTACTGTGGTGTGTCTAGTAGTGCTTCTGGGTACCTTATTTGGAGGTGTGTTCTACGATTTGGCGTACGTGATATCCTGTTTCAATACCATTCGTCCAATTCCACCGGGGGGTCAAGTGGAATCATCCAACACCACCACCACCACCACCACCACCACCACCACGACTCTCCCTCCTACCACGCTGCGATCACCCCAGTCCACGACGTCGTCTAGCCCTCACCGCCAGCCTGCCGTATCAACCCTGAGACTACGGACCCTATCACCACACACACTCACCCCTACGACGCCGTCTAATCGTACTACTACTCGACCTCTTTTCACCCGCCAGCCTCCCGCCGTATCTACCCTGAGACTACGGACCCCATCACCCACACCTACCCACACGTTAACACTTAGAGTGGGATCCGGTGAATCACGTTTACCATGGCAACGGTACCCGTTCGACTACGAGCCCCGGTGTGATCCACGTTCCGTCTGAACCACAAATCACCAAATAGAACGGCGCTATGGATCCTCGGTGGCAGCATCCTTTCACGGGTCTTATCGCTGGACCGACAGGGTCGGGAAAAACACACTTCGTTCAACGTCTCATCCAACACGGGTCAGCCCTCATTTCACCGCCCGTAGCTCGCATCCTGTGGTGTTATGGAGCTTGGCAACCGGCGTACGAGGAACTGGCACGTCTCCCTGGACTCACCTTAGTGGAAGGATTACCTCCCGAGGATACGCCAGAAGACACGTTGGTCGTGGTGGACGATCTCATGACGGAAACGGACAGTCGAATCACCCGTCTCTTTACCAAAGGAAGCCATCATCGTCGGTTGAGCATCATCTGCATCGTGCAGAATCTCTTCAGTAAGAACAAAGAGCACAGGAACATTAGTTTGAATGCTCAGTATGTGGTGTTATTCAAAAACCCCAGAGACGCCTCCCAAATTATGCACCTGGCCAAACAGATGTACCCTAAAAACACGGCCTTTGTACGAGAAGCCTTTGAAGATGCTACCCAAGGAGCTCACGGGTATCTACTGATCGACTTGAAACAAGACACCCCCTCCACCCTTCGATTGCGCACCCACATTTTTCCCGGCGAGGTGCAGACGGTGTACACACCCAAATAAAAGAAGAAGACACAACTCACTAGCAGTCACTTCCTCATGTCTGCACGGATACGCAAGCACGCGCCGGCCCTCCGCGTATTACGCAGCGCGCCACCGGAGGTGGGCCGGGCCCTGGTGCGCGGCGCGGAGCCCGACTTGGTACGGTGTTTGTGTGAAGTGGCGCATAATGTGTTAAACGGCAATGTTCCGCTCAGTCCTCTGCAGAAAGGGAAATTGCAACGGCACAAGGCGGGTCTCCGAACGCTGGTGAAGAAGACGGGCAGTGTCAAGAAAAAGAAACAGGTGTTACAGCGAGGTGGATTTCTCGGCGCACTCCTCGCACCCTTAGCCGCTACCGTACTGGGACCGTTACTAGGCTCCATCTTGGGACGCTAACGTCATGGAACATACGAAAAAAATGATGCTGGTGGAACCTCGACTGTTACAGAGTTTGCAATCACCCTATCCCGTCCCTGCCACAGTGCAACAACTCCAGTCTCTGGATGAAGAGATGAATAGTATGCTCCAACGTCGACTACCCGATCACGAGAAAATTCAACTCTACCATCATACGCTGAACCGGTACAAGACGTTTATGGATCAATATAGGGGTAGTAGTACACCACCACCCCCCACTACCCGCAACGCCCACACTCACACCGCCGCCACACTCACCTCAGCTGGAAGAGGAAGTGTTGGCCAGTGTGCCTAAAGCCTTCAAGACCAAGGCTCGTTTATTGTTGGACCGGGTGAAACAGAATTCCGATATGGGCTGGAACGATGAGGGAAAACTGCTGATTCGAAACCAAGTGGTGCCGGGGTCTCATATGACCGATTTGATCAACGATATGGTACGTTCTCGCAAACACTCTAATCCACCGGGCTGGGAAGCTTTTGCTCAGGGGTTAAAAGACACACATACCCCTCAAGAATTGGTAGGGAATCCTAACCGTTGGGCCTTTATGCAGCAATCGACGAGTAGACGACATCAACCACCACCACCACCACCACCCTCTTCTTGGGCACCCATGTCACCGCCCAAAACACCACAACGACGACGGGGACGTACTGTTCACAGATCTAAGTCACCGCGACGATCACAACGCCGAGGTAAGGCGCCCAAGGCCTGGGAGCCCTACTAGGGGAACCCCTATAAAAACCTGGTGCAGAAGCCAAAAAGCTCAGTCGTCATGTTTTACCTGACGTTGCCCAGTAACAGTTCACTCGATGTGTTTCCTGACAACACCTTGGCCAAGTATGTGACTCAATTACTACAACCGTTACATTTACCTGGCCGGTGGGAATGTGGACTGGTGGATATTCAATACCCTTACTCATGGTACAACGTACGAGACCAAGAAGTATGGTACGACGTCACCTACGAAGGCAAAGTAACCAAACTGACTCTCCCCGAAGGCCAATACGATACGCCCAAGAAGTTCATAGAGGGTCTGCTCACCTTGTTGGAGTACAAGTCTCTACGGAAGGTGACGAATAGTTCAAAACCCATGAAAGCCTATCCCTTCAAGAATCACGTGATCTTGGCTGTCAACGCACACAACGACAAGTCCTGTATCCTGCTGAGCCCTAACGTGGGTGTGAAACTCAGTCCTACACTACAGCAAATGTTAGGTCTGCCTTACAGCGTCTACACGGGACCCACCACTGACAACGGCGACGTTGTGATGGATATGAAAGTAGGTATGTACGGACTCTACGTCTACTCGGACGCAGTGGACAGCCATATTGTGGGCGATGTGAACACACCTCTGTTACGGGTGGTCCCCATTAGCAAGACGTATGGCAATCAAGTCAACCAGAGTTTCAACTATACACTCTACCTCCCCGTACGACATACCGATATCAACACGATCACGGTGGATATAAGAGATGACACGGGACACCCGGTCGCATTCGAACTAGGGAAAGTGGTGCTGACACTTCATTTCCGACAAGCCCGTTCTCCTCACTTCGTATAATGTACGTGCCTTACCAGTGCCATACGCCCAGCTATGCCGACTACTACAAGAAACAAACGGGAGGGGGCTTGCCCATCTTTAGCGGTGCACGCATGCAACGAGGTCACGGATTGGGGAACATACTGGGAAGCATTGTGAAAACGTTCTTACCCTTGGTGACACGGGGTGTCAAAGCGGTGGGGAAACAAGCGGTACGCAGTGGATTGCACGTGGCCGGTGATGTCTTGGGAGGCACAGCACCCCGACAAGCCTTCAAACGACGGGCTAAAGAAGCAGGCAGCGTCTTGATCGCCAAAGCCCTTAAAAGACAACCACGGACACAGCGAAGAGTCATTCGACGTCCAACACACCGACGACGCACACCCCGGAATAAGACGAAGAAGAAGAAGAGTAGTAGGAGAGACATCTTCGCATAATGGCATTCATTCACTCCGAGTCGTGTCCGTCTACCAACAGTGAATTGGATTTGTGGACTATTCCACCCACCCAGACCAGTGTAGCCGAAGGACGTTGGGTAGAACATCGACCCCTGGCTAGCCTGACGGGGACGGGACTTGTAGAATTTACCATTGAAAACAAAGATACGGCCTACCTGGATTTAGCCCACACCTACTTGTACGTGAAAGCCAAAATAATGGACGCAGCCGGGGCCGACCTAGCGGACGATGCAGTAGTAGGCCCAATGAATCTTTGGCTGCACTCCTTGTTCCAACAGGTGGATATGAGTATGAGCGATAGACTCATCAGTACGTCCACCAATACGTACCCGTACCGAGCCTACATGGAGACGCTGTTGTCGTACGGTGCAGATGCCAAAAAATCACACTTGCAAGCCGCGCTGTACTACAAGGATACACCCGGATCCATGAATAGCGTGCTCGCTGCCAATAATGGGTTCACCGCGCGCAAAAACCTAGCAGCCGATAGCAAGTCCGTCGATATGATGGGACGACTGCACGCCGATCTGTTCCTGCAAGACCGCTACATGATGAACGGTGTATCCATGAAGATCAAGTTGATCCGTTCCACACCCGCGTTCGTCTTGATGGCCGCTGGAGAGGACCCCAATTACAGAAGATGCAGCCCTGTTTGTGCGTACGGTGGATTTGCAACAGGGGGTGTTGGTGAGTCACATGGAAGCCTTATCGAAAAAACCAGCCCTGTACCCCATCCGACGCGTACAGACCAAGGTGTTCTCTGTACCAGCAGGTACGATGATGGCCAATCGTGAAAATTTATTTCTAGGGGATCTCCCTAAACGTGTTACCATAGCGTGTGTGACCAACACCGCTTTCAATGGAACGTGGGATGAGAATCCGTTCGCCTTTCAACATTTCAACCTGAACTTTTTGGCACTGCACGTGGCTGGCCATCAAATTCCAGCCCGGCCATTACAACCAGATTTTGGTAACCAAAACTATGTGCGGAGCTACCTGAACCTGTTTACAGCCACAGGGCAAAACAACCAGGACGAAGGAAATACCATCACTCGACGAGACTTTCACCGTGGGTACACGTTGTTCGCCCTCGACCTCACCCCCACCTTGGAACACGATCATCAACTGGCCTTGCTGAAGAAAGGAAACCTACGGTTGGAACTGCGTTTTGCCGTCGGTCTAGCCCAGACCATTAACGTGATTTGCTACGCCGAGTTTGATAACGTCATCAGCGTGGATCAGCAAAGAAACGTGCTGTGTGACAACGCCAACTAGAGTCATGGACACAGAGCAGCTGATAGCCATACTCCAGCGAGATCCTAAGGTACCCTTTCGAGGTGTGTTTGCACGCAATGTGTTTCCCACCCACTCCACCACCCCAGCAGCCTACATCCTGAATACAGACCCGGGGTCTCGACCCGGTGAACATTGGGTAGCTGTGTACGTGGACACCCTAGGCCAAGGCGAATACTTTGATTCCTACGGACTTGCACCCCTGCATCCCGATTTGGTGAAATTCATGGACGTATCTACTACAGTGTGGCGTTGGAATACTCAAAGATTACAAGGACCCTTGAGTAGTGTGTGCGGACAGTACTGTGTGTTTTATCTCACTCACCGGAGTAGAGGACATTCTATGCCAACCATCGTACACATGTTTGATCATTATTGTCAAGCCGAAGACCGTGATGTCCTCGTCTATGACTGGACGGCCTCTCGTTTTAATGTGCATGCTCCATTTCTCTGGTTAACTTAAATTCAATGCACTGCGCGCAGTACTATTGTTTTTTATTGTTATGACGTTGTTGTTCTGACGTTCATTGATGTTCAATAAAAATCATGAAAAAACACAAAAAATGATGGTTTTTTGACTTTTTTATTTTTTTTATTTAAGTCAACAAGAATGTATAGAATATGTACAAATAGAATACAGGTGGTATGTACAAATAGAATAGTAGTGGTATGTATAAGGTACAAAAAAAAAAAAATTCTGTCAGGAGTAGGATTCGAACCTACGACCGGCATTTCGCCGACCAGCACTTAATACCGGCGCCTTAGCCCACTCGGCCATCCTGACTTTTTACAGTTTTTAACTCGTGTATCAACAGTCATAGTGTGTTCGACATTTTTTTCACAAGTCCAAGTAAGTAGTGCTCACACCATCGGCCAGGACTTTCCGTTTCGGGTAAAAGAAAGTAAAGGCGTGTCGTTGCTGGATGTACGTCCGCATTTGGTGGTCCACCACCCGAAATCCTCGGTTAGTTCCACTCGCACTGGCCTGGCTTTGCAGCACGTTCAAGTACAAGGCTTTGTCGATGTTGGGATCGCGCCGGTTCACCCCTTTGCAGCTAAACTTATTTTCGTCTCCCCCGTAATAGTAATACGTCTTGGAGGAGAGAGCAATCATAGCATCCCCACTCCACTCCAGCTTGAAGAGGCCCGGCGTACGCTTATCGTACTGGTAATGGTCACGTCGAGGTAACCACTGGTCCCGTTCCGCTTCATACTGGGCCCGTAACTCCGGTTTCACCAGGGACTCCCAATCTGCATTAGAGACGGCCATGTAGGCCGAGTCCTTATCCATCTCCATGAGTTGCCAGTCTGATGGATTAAAATACACACCCATGAAATCATAGAGAAACTGCAGCATTCTCAGCTTGGCCACCTGATATACCATACATCCAATCTGCAGGGGTAGGTTGTAACGGATAGTTTTCTTGGCTGAACTGACTTCATAGGTGTCGTCATCGATGACCTCCACGGAGCGAAATAGAGGAGAAATCACTTTTTTGCGGGCTTGGGCAGTAGTACAAATGTTCACGTTCACGTGCTTATGCTGGTTCGTGACCGTTTTTCCATAATATCCATTGCCCGTCAACTTCCACGATTCACCGATGATGGCCTTACTCGGGTCTTGAAAAATAAGACTCGGTCCGCCGACAATGTTCTGCTTCAGACAATCATGCATGTCTGCATCTTTTTGCTGTATCAGTGAGAAGTACGTAGGACACTCTTGAAAAAGATGGCGAAGCGCCACACCCGGTAAACTCAAGCACTCCTTGAAGATGTCGACGTGCATCTCGCGACGAAAGAGTTGAACCATTTTCTCGGCCGCTTCCAGGAAAGGAACCACATCTAAGTTATTATACCATATGAGGAAATCTCGCAAGGTCTGCATATGTTGATCGTTCCATACCTGCTGTAGTTCCCGGTACGTGTCTTCCGGACATTCCACTTGCTTCAAATCGTCAAAGAAGGCAGCCCGGGGTGGTAACTGTGTTTCCTGCAAACGGTCGAGCGTGGATATATACGTGTAAGGGAACCTCCCTTTGGTTTGTGCACAGTCATACGCCTTCACCCACTGATCATAGCTATAATTAGGAGCTAAGTAGTTCCGTACATCCAGGAAATGAAGTGATGTGGTAGTGAGGGCCATATGATTATTGATCTTCTTGATGACGGACTTGATGGTATTCGCCTGGGCCAAGTAGGGGTAGAGAAATTGCTTCACCATGTTCAAGTCATATCGTCCCGAGTTGAAACCCAGCACCGGTAACTGACCTAGATATTGTAGGAAGCGCACTTTCAATTTCTCCGCATACGGTTTCGGTAAAGGCACATCCTGCGTCTGCATGGGCTCCAACTCCATGTCGGACTCTTCATCGTCACTAAACGCTACACCCGGTATAGGAATGCGATCGTCCAGCTGGTCCAGTACGTCCTGGAACTTGGACACCAACAATTCCGTACTGGCCGCACTGACTTCCTCTAAATACCCCATCATGCGGCTGATCAACTCATGGGAATCCCCGGTAGACACGAAACAGACCGGTGCAGCGTCATAGCCAGGTACGTTGCTGGAAATGCTGACACTCAGGGGAATATGGCGCTGCGTCCACTGCGTTTTCGCTGAAAACATGTCCATGGGCTCCAACAAGGCCTCAAAATCATAACACGCCCGGTAGGGAAAATAACGGTCCGCCTCCGGTATGATGAGACCCTCATCGGCCAGTTCCTCGAAAATAGTAGGCGTATTATGATACACACCACCCGGAAATTTTCGCTTCACACTGTTGTCACAAATCTTCTCGTGTTGATGTAGGTGCCAAGACTCTTTGAACACCGGATGGCATTGGGCACAACTGTAAGACTGGGCGTACTGGCTCATATTGTGGATCAGCGAAAAATGACTCACGCCATTGGAGTCGAAGACATTGACTTTTATGGTAGAAGCGTACCGTTCTGTTGAACGATGAACCAATTCAGCCACAAATGTATCCTCCTGGCATTGTAATCGGTATACAAAGATATTGATGTTGAACAGAGTTTCCACGACATCCAAATACTTAAAGGGGACTCCACGGAAGTGCCGCTCATCCAAGTCTTGCTGCTCTAAGTACTGTTCCCAATAGCCATTGGCCACTCTGTCACAAGCCTGGGGATCACACTCGCCCAGATGCACGGCCAAACATCGAAACAGACATTTCCGGTCTTTGTAGGGTGCGTGTTGCCCTACGTTAATGCATACATGCCTTTTCGATGAAGCAGCCAAGGGGGTAGTAGTACAGGAGCACCGATAGGATGATCTCTCATTTTGTGACGAAAAATGTGACGTTGGGCACCCTTTCCACAAGCCATTGGGTATTGGGGCGTTGCAATCGGGCCCATTCCAATGGGTCCACCGTAGTCAATCGGTCGATGAGTGGCTCCAGGGAAATGGCATCCGTCACCGTGAATGGCTGGTCAAACACATAGGTATTATTGCTGGGATAATAATACCGGAGCTGGTCTGTCTCTTTATGGCGAAGGATGTATCCAAAAGTGAGATTTAACTTGAAGGCTGTGACCTGGTCTGTGAAAATGTTCTCCGCATAAGAAGACAAATACGTAAGGTCCTGCAGTCGAAAGTTATACAAGTCCAATAGACGACGGTCACGGCGTATGGTAGCCCAGTGACGTTGATAAATCTCCCTCACACGCTCGTCTTCAGGCAAGACTTCAACCGGAGGTACTGCTGGGTCCCAGGGAAAATCTTCTCCACGTCTCATGCTTTCGTCTAATACAAGCTGGTAGGCAAACAGGCAGGCTGGCTAGAGGTCAGGCAGGCAAACAGGCAGGCTGGCAGGCAGGCTGGCTAGAGGTCAGGCAGGCAAACAGGCAGGCTGGCAGGCAGGCAGGCAAACAGGCTGGCTAGAGGTCAGGCAGGCAAACAGGCAGGCAGGCAGGCAGGCAGGCTGGTCAGGTCAGTCAGAGTGAGAGCAATCCGTAAGGTAGTGCAATGAATACACCCAACCCCTAAAAATCATCCCCTTTTATACGTTTTTCTACAACAATGGCCGCCTAAAAACACAGCCATTTTCCAACATGGCCGCCTAAAAACACAGCCATTTTCCAACATGGCCGCCTAAAAACACAGCCATTTTCCAACATGGCCGCCTAAAACCACAGCCATTTTAAAAGATGGCCGCCTAAAAACACAGCCATTTTAAAACATGGCCGCCTAAAAACACAGCCATTTTAAAACATGGCCGCCTAAAAACACAGCCATTTTAAAACATGGCCGCCTAAAAACACAGCCATTTTAAAACATGGCCGCCTAAAAACACAGCCATTTTAAAACATGGCCGCCTAAAAACACAGCCATTTTAAAAGATGGCCGCCTAAAAACACAGCCATTTTAAAAGATGGCCGCCTAAAAACACAGCCATTTTAAAAGATGGCCGCCTAAAAACACAGCCATTTTAAAACATGGCCGCCTAAAAACACAGCCATTTTAAAAGATGGCCGCCTAAAAACACAGCCATTTTAAAACATGGCCGCCTAAAAACACAGCCATTTTAAAACATGGCCGCCTAAAAACACAGCCATTTTAAAACATGGCCGCCTAAAAACACAGCCATTTTAAAAGATGGCCGCCTAAAAACACAGCCATTTTCCAACATGGCCGCCTAAACCCCAGTACATACACCAACAAGTCTAGACATGTACTAGCTGAAATACCAATGGAGAAATTTCACTTACTGTCTGTCCCACATTTCGAGGGAACGGGATTTTACTATGTACCAAAGGCCTCTGTATCCATAATTACATAATTATCCTGGAATGTACAAGCACATCGAGTTGTCTCCCTTGCGTGTACAGATGGCGCCACCATCGGAAGTTGTGACGTCATTGACCTCTCCTCCACAAATGACCTCTACATCCGGGTGAAACTAGGCCCGATACCCCTTATATACACTACTCACGCAACGATATTGAAAAATATCACATCGTATGCTGGACTCCGTTTGACTTTCTGGATAACATACAAACAGGCCTACAGCTAACGCGTAATTACGAGATACCCGTTTAGAATTTTGTTTTCACCATGGCCCCTAAACGCTTCCGTATATAACAAACTACGTTCGTGTCAGTATATATACATATTGAAACTCCAACTTAAATAGTACGCTCACAAACCACATGAATAGATGATATTCTGTTTAATACACCTATACTCTAATTACATAATCCACATTCGTTTAATGTAATGCATGCCCCCGCCTGAATTTTTTTATTTTTACGCCTGATTTCCTACATTTTAGCATAGTTAAATGCTAAACTGGTGTTTGATATCTTACATATAATTTTCGTATTTCCAATCTACGGACAAAAAGAGGAGTGCGTTCGGACCACACGCACCATGGGTAGCGACGCCCTTGCTGTCACGATTAAACCCAGACAAAATCAAAGTGCAATAAATTTAAACTTTAATAAATAATAAGTACCGGTAGATCAATCTGATCATAGTACAGTGTACATAACTATCCACCGCTGAATAAATAGATGTATTTAAGCTTAACTCTTCTATACCATGTACCAGTATCAATTCATATTCATCAGTTCTATGTTCTGAATTAACTTTAGTCAGGATGAATCTTTTATGAATCCTTGAACAGAAGAAGTCCTTGATAGGCATATATAGTCAGTAGTAAAGTACATGTATATGTCCCATATTAGGATTGTCTGCATGTTTACCAATACATTATTATGGCCGATGCTGTGACCACCAATATCTGATGTCAAACACTGTAGGTACGGAATATCAAACGTATCCGGAAAACGAACGGGCTTGTTGAAGTAGTTAGTGACGTCACCAACTGTCCATGACGTCGTTGACGCAGTATCACTGATCACGCGACTCTTGAAGCGGAACAGTTGCTGTTGTTGACGTAGTTTCTACCAGAAGATGAAACCTTGCTCAGTTTGCTGGAGTAAACCAAGGAATCGGTACCGCCAAGTTGTAAAGGTCGGGTGAAGTCTACACGTCCGGATTTTAGCACTGGAATAATAATTCAGTTGTTTAAGTAGCGTCAATTTATCTCCTGCGAGAATGCATATATATACCACATGTATCACTATGTATATGCTAGCACATGTATCAATGCCATTGTACTATATCACTATACATATATATCGAATCTATCAACGCCATTGTGCCACACTCAATAACATAAAATTGCAGAAAACGATGTTATATATCTCGTCTTACCTCAATGTATAGACGTAAATTTTATGTCCAGAATGTTCGCTCGTACATTACCATTGCACCTTTGTGCCTAATCTTCAGACGTCTTTCCTGCACGATCGTGCTATTCAATTAGCTGCAAGGACCTCTGTCCTGCCCGTTGTCGAGTAAGAAAAAATATGAACAGAGCGTGGAGCATTCTACTTATAAACGAGAACTTGCATACAAGTAGTATACAAAGGACCGAATCATCCAATGGCTCCTCACTGCGCATGCGCAGAAAAAAAACACGGCGTGCTCAGGTATTCTGCGCAAGTCCCACTGCTCAAGTGTGTGACGTCACTTCCGGTCACGTGACCTTAAGGGCATGTTCTCCTCCGCGGTCATGCTGTCTGGCGGTGAGGCGGTCGTGGGGAGAAGCCTCCGCGGACAGAAAGTAGTTCCAAATACGCGGGTTTTCGTGAGAATCATTGGGAATGCTCGGCAATCTTCAGGGCGAGAGGGGCTCCTATTGAACCGATTGGGTCGAATGAGGTGTCAAAGTGAAGCGCTCCTCCAGGGCCATCCAGTCATGGGTAAGTGTATGTAAATTGAGGATTTGTCCCGAAAATATAAAAAGCGGAACACGGACTTTATCACTACACTAGGGGAAAACTCCTATCAACCCTATCCAAAAGGGCTAATATCGGTCCCCGGGCTTATCGGGGCCTGCCTATCAAGTCATGGGTGGGTGCATGTAAATTGAGGATTTGTCCCCGAAAATATAAAAAGCGGAACACGGACTTTACCCCTTAGGGGAAAACGCCTATCAACCATGTCCAAAAGGGCTAATATCGGTCTACGGCTTATCGGGGCCTGCCTATCAAGTCATGGGTGGGTGCATGTAAATTGAGGATTTGTCCCCGAAAATATAAAAAGCGGAACACGGATTTTACCCCTTAGGGGAAAACGCCTATCAACCACGTCCAAAAGGGCTAATATCGGTCTCCGGCTTATCGGGACCTGCTGACAGAGGCAGGGTGGGATAATGGATGCATGTAAATTGAGGATTTGTCCCGAAAATATAAAAAGCGGAACACGGACTTTACCTCTACAATAGGGGAAACCCCTATCAATCATGTCCAAAAGGACTAATATCGGTCCCCGGGCTTATCGGGGCCTGCCTATCAAGTCATGGGTGGGAGCATGTAAAATGAGCATTTGTCCCCGAAAATATAAATAGCGGAACACGGACTTTACCCCTAAAATAGGGGAAAACCCCTATCAACCATGTCCAAAAGGGTTAATATCGGTCCCCCGGGGTTATCGGGGCCGGCCTATCAAATCATGGGTGGGTGCATGTAAAATGAGAATTTGTCCCCTAAAATATAAAATGCGGAACACGGACTTTACCCATACAATAGGGGCCTGATTCGTACATTTGCATATATACGGGAAAATGCCTGAATGGGGTATGGGGGGTGGTCATTTCTTTTTTGATTTTACTATGGGTTGTTTGGTCTTGTTTTTCACGTCTCGCCACGAAATACACGATGGGAAGGGTCCCGGAGCTAAGCGGTGAAATTTTTCGAAGAGTTCGCGGAGGTCTGGATAGGCCCATAGGCCCATACTGGCTCACTGGATAGGTCCATACTGGGCAATTCACACATGTTCATTGCGGTATGGGTTGTTTGGTCTTGTTTTTCACGTCTCGCCACGTAAAACACGATGGGAAGGGTCTCGAAGTTAAGCGGTGAAATCTTTTGAAAAGTTCACGGAGGTCTGGATAGGCCCATAGGCCCATACTGGCTCATAGGGATAGGTCCATACTGCGAAATTCACAAATGTTCATTGCGATATGAGTTGTTTGGTCTTGTTTTTCACGTCTCACCACGTAGAACACGATGGGATGGGTCTCGAAGTTAAGCGGTGAAATTTTTTGAAAAGTTCACGGAGGTCTGGATAGATCCATAGACCCATACTGGCTCAGTGGGATACGTCCATACTGGGCAATTCACACATGTTCATTGCGGTATGGGTTGTTTAGTCTTGTTTTTCACGTCTCACCACGTAGAAGACGATGGGCGGGGTCCCGAAGCTAAGTGGTGAATTTTTTCGAAAAGTTCATTTTGGGGTCTAGGTGAGCCCCTGGTGGTCCGATGGTGTCGTATGAGGTCTTATTTTGAAGCTCCCATGGAGGAGCATCCGACTGGACTAATGTATCGTCCGTCTTCAATATTCTGCGCATGCGCAGTCTGACCGTAGTATACAAAGCAGGCATTGTGAGGGTGCGTGGGGGTGTGTTTGGGGTAGAGATGGACCACTATTGGTCCAAATGGGTCGTGGGAGGTGTCAAAGTGAAGCTTTTGTGGGGTAAATTCAGAATGGCGTCTTTTTATTGCAAGTGGCGTAAATCTGCGCATGCGCAGTTGGGTGTAGTAAGTAAAGTGGTCATTTTAGGGGTGCGTGGGTGTGTGTTTGGGGTAGAGATAGACCATCCTTGGTCCGAACGCATCGTGTGGGTGTCATTTTGTAGCTCTCGTGGTGCAGACCCCGATTTGAGGGATGTCCATAGCATCTGTGACGTCATCGGTGACGTCATCAGTAGGAGTAGTAGCGAAAGTGGGCATTTTGGGGAAGTGAAGGAAGGTATTTGGTGTAGAGATGAACCACTATTGGTCCGAATGCGTCGTGTCGGGTGTCATCTTGTAGTTCTCGTGGTGCAGACCCCGATTTGAGGTATGTTCACGTCATCTGTGACGTCATTGGTGACGTCATCAGTAGGAGTAGTAGCCAAAGTGGGCATTTTGGGGCAGTGAAGGAAGGTATGTGGTGTAGAGATGGACCATCCTTGGTCCGAATGCGTCCTGTGGGGTGTCATCTTGTAGCCTTCGGGGTGGAGACCACGATTTGAGGGATGTCCACAGCATCTGTGACGTCATTGGTGACGTCATCAGTACGAGTAGTAGCGAAAGTGGGCATTTTGGGGCAGTGAAGCAAGGTATTTGGTGTAGAGATGGACCATCCATATCTGTCATGCATTATACAATATCTTTGCTGTATTATACCATATCTGTCCTGCATTATACCAAATCTGTGCTGTATTATACCATATCTGTCCTGAATTATACCATATCTGTGCTGTATTATACCATATCTGTCTTGTGTTATACAATATCTGTCCTGTATTATACCAAATTTGTCCTGTATTATACCATATTTGTCCTCTATTATACCATATCTATGCTGTATTATACAATATCTGTCCTGTGTTATACCATATCTGTGCTGTATTATACAATATCTATCCTGTATTGTACCATATATGTCTTGTATTATACCATATCTGTCCTGTATTATACAATATTTGTCCTCTATTATACCATATCTGTCATGCATTATACCATATCTTTGCTGTATTATACCATATCTGTCCTGCATTATACCAAATCTGTGCTGTATTATACCATATCTTTCCTGAATTATACCATATCTGTGCTGTATTATACTATATCTGTCCTGTGTTATACAATATCTGTCCTGTATTATACCAAATCTGTCCTGTATTGTACCATATTTGTCCTCTATTACACCATATATGTTCTGTATCATGCCAAATCTGTGCTGTATTATACAGTATCTGTCCTGTATTATACCAAATCTGTGCTGTATTATACCATATCTGTCCTGTATTGTACCATATATGTCCTGTATTATACAATATATGTTCTGTACTATACCAAATCTGTGCTGTATTATATGTATCTGTCCTGTATTATACCAAATCTGTGCTGTATTATACCATATCTCTCCTGTATTGTGCCATATATGTCCTGTATTATACAATATATGTTCTGTATTATACAATATTTGCCCTCCATTATACCATATATGTGCTGTATTATACCATATCTGTCCTGAATCATACCATATCTGTGCTGTATTATACAATATCTGTCCTGTGTTATACAATATCTGTCCTGTATTATACCAAAACTGTTCTGTATTGTACCATATTTGTCCTGTATTATACAATATATGTTCTGTACTATACCAAATTTGTGCTGTATTATATGTATCGGTCCTGTATTATACCAAATCTGTGCTGTATTATACCATATCTCTCCTGTATTGTGCCGTATATGTCCTGTATTATACCATATATGTTCTGTATTATGCAATCGGATAGCGGTTGTCGTGAATAACAGCAACCTCAGCAATGTTCATACAGTTTATTATCCCAATGTTACATCATACCCAGGCTGGCGGAGCCGCCCTGGGTATGTTTAGTATGTTCACAGCAAAACAAATTGAAATATCAAACACCATGTTTTAGTATTTAACGCACCGTCACATTAGGTACAAGTGTTTACTGAGCTCAAGTCAACGATCAGCATGTAGGCATAGAGTATGTACGGCATGTTATTTTATTCATCAGTGCACGGGTGAAGCGTTCAACCGATGGGGTGGTCGGTCAGCTTGGTAACGAAAAACGTGCACAATGTCGCATTACGTTCTCTCCGAAAACTTCCTCTCATCGCATCAATATGCTCAGACGCATTCAATATAAACACAACCAATAGACATCAACAACAACAGGCACATTGCGTAATACATGTTTTATTATCCTCACACCACCACCAACACCACCACCACCACCTGGCGTTGACGCCGTCAACGATCAGCATGTAGACATATAGAGTATTTACGGCATGTTATGGTATTCATCAGTGCATGGGCGACGCATTCAGCTGATTGGGGTGGTCGGTCAGCTTGGTAACGAACAACGGGACATTGGTCACCCTCTCTACGACCCATTGGGTGTTGGGGCGTTGTTGTTGGGCCCATTCAAAGGGATCCATGGTTTCCAGTTTCTCCAGCATCGTCTCTAGCGACGCCCTATCCGCGATGGTAAACGGTTGGTCAAATACCCGGATATTAATGCTCGGGTAAAAGTATCGGACTTGGTCTGTATCCTTATGCTGCAGCACATAACCAAACGCCAGATTCAACTTGAAGGCCGTAGTTTGATCGTTGGAGATGGTTTCCATGTAGCTGCGTAGACAGGCGAGGTCGGTCAGTCGGAAATTGTAGATAGCTTGAATAGGGCGATGACGGTGGAAACATTGCTGTATCATGGGCCAATGGCGCCGATAGATGTCACTCATTGGATGGTCTTCGTGTAACAGATCGCTAAGAACATTTATGGGTTCATCCGCGAAGTGTACTTTGCCCTCCACGTCGTACAAAATCTGGCCCAAGGTCTTGTCGTCGGAATTTGACCGTTGAATTAGGGCGACATCATCATCATCGGCCCTCGTGAGATGGGCGAGAGTTCCCGCTGTCTCGATACTGGTGCCTACGGGCTCCTCCACCTGCAAACGTGACTGCGGAGCAGGGTGTCGTGTGCGTTGGTGTCGCATCAACTGACTGGTCAGTTTGAAAAGCAGACCACATTCTTCTCATGGACGCTTGGGTGGCCCATGAATTGAACGTCCATGGCGCTGTAAATGATCCGGGCGCTGAAACGACAGTGTACATATCGTACAGCTATACCGGGCGATTCCGTCGTGCTTGGTAGCCTCATGGCGGCGCAAGTCGTGCAGACGAGTGAATGATTTCGAGCACGTAGTACAAGTGAACATCTTGGTGGTTGACAGAGTGTCTGATGAAACGGCCAGGCCGCTTCCCTTTTATAGCAAGCTAGCTGATCTATTTTTAGCACACTCAGTTCAACTACCCCCAAGTCGAGGACGGAGATGTACTGGTGTACGAATGAGCCGCATTGCGCGCGCGCGTGTGCGTGCGTGTATGTGTGGGCAGTGGATTTTACATCCGGGACCTTGTCAACATCCCAGTTTCCCAGTGGGTTTTTGCCGTCGTTCCTCCGTCTTCCATCTGGGTACTGTGGCTTTACATCCGGGTCCTCATCTTACATCCGCGTTCTTCCTTGTTCAGTGTCACGTGACCGGAACCGGAAGTTGTCACAAGACAGGTGGCGCCCCTGCCGGAAGAAGTAGGTCAATATCAGGGGGCGCCACTTGTCTTGTAACAGTAAACATGGAAAACCCCGGATGTAAGATGAGGACCCGGATGTAAAGCCACATTACCCGGATGGAAGACGGAGGAACGACGGGAAAGACCCACTGGGAAACCCGGATGTTGAGAAGGCCCCGGATGTAAAATCCACTACCCACACATATACACACACAGACACACACACGCACACACACACGCGCGCACGCAATGCGGCTCAGTCGTACACCAGTACATCTCGTTCCTCGACTTGGGGGTAGTTGAACTGAGTGTGCTAAAAATAGATAACCAGCTAGCGTGCTATAAAAGGGAAGCGGCCTGGCCGTTTCATCAGACACTCTGTCACCACCAAGATATTCGCTTGTATTACGTGCTCGAAATCATTCACTCGTCTGCACGAGTTGCGCCGCCATGAGGCTACCAAGCACGACGGAACCGCCCGGTATAGCTGTACGATATGTACACTGTCGTTTCAGCGCCCGGATCATTTACAGCGCCATGAACGTTCAATTCATGATCCGGCACTGTTTCCACCGTCATCATCCTATTCAAGATACCTACAATTTCCGATTGACCGACCTCGTCCGTCTACGCAGCAACGTGGAAGCCATCTTCAACGATCAAAGTACGGCCTTCAAGTTGAATCTGGCGTTTGGTTATGTGTTGCAGCGTAAGGATACAAACCAAGTCCGATACTTTTACCCGAGCAGTAACATCCGGGTATTTGACCAACCGTTTACCATCACGGATAGGGCGTCGCTAGAGACGATGCTGGAGAAACTGGACACCGTGGATCCCTTGGAATGGGCCCAACAACAACGCCCCAACACCCAATGGGTCGTAGAGAGGGTGACCAATGTCACGTTTTTCGTTACCAAGCTGACCGACCACCCCAATCGGCTGAATGCGCCACCCATGCACTGATGAATACCATAACATGCCGTAAATACTCTATATGTCTACATGCTGATCGTTGACGGCGTCAACGCCAGGTGGTGGTGGTGGTGGTGTGAGGATAATAAAACGTGTATTACGCAATGTGGCTGTTGTTGTTGATGTCTCTTGGTTGTGTCTATATTGAATGGGTCTGAGCATATTGATGCGATGAGAGGAAGTTTTCGGAGAGAACGTAGTTCGACATTGTGCACGGTTGGACTCAAACACACACACGCGCGCAATGCGGCTCAGTCGTACACCAGTACATCTCGGTCCTCGACTTGGAGGTACTTGAACTGAGTGTGCTAACAATAGCTCACCAGCTAGCGTGCAATAAAAAGGAAGCGTCCTGGCCGTCTCATCAGACACTCTGTCAACCACCAAGATGTTCACTTGTACTATGTGCTCGAAATCGTTCACTCGTCTGCACGACTTGCGCCGCCATGAGGCTACCAAGCACGACGGAACCGCCCGGTATAGCTGTACGAGGTGTGGGAAACTATTTAATCGCCAGGACAGTCTACGGTGTCACGAACGGACAGTGCATGGGGCACCCAAGCATCTATGCGAGGAATGTAGTCTACTTTTCGAACTGACCAGTCAGTTGCTGCAAAACCAACGCACACTACACCCTGTTTCACAGCCACGTTTGCAGGTAGAGAAGCCCGTAGGCACCAGTATCGAGACAGCGGGAACTCCCACCCATCACACGAGGGCCGATGATAATGTCGCCCTAATTCAACAGTCAAATTCCGACGACAAGACCTTGGGCCAGATTTTGTACGACGTGGAGAGCAAAGTACACTTCGCGGACGAACCCATAAATGTTCCTAGCGATCTGTTACACGAAGACCATCCAGTGAGTGATATCTATCGGCGCCATTGGCCCATGATCCGGCACTGTTTCCATCGTCATCGCCCATTCAAGATATCTACAATTTCCGACTGACCGGCCTCGCCTGTCTACGCAGCGACGTGGAAGCTATCTTCAACGATCAAACTACGGCCTTCAAGTTGAATCTGGCGTTTGGTTATGTGCTGCAGCATAAGGAGACAGACCAAGTCCGATACTTTTACACGAGCAGTAACATCCGGGTATTTGACCAACCGTTTGCCATCATTAACCGGACGACGCTAGAGACGATGCTGGAGAAACTGGACACCGCGGATCCCTTGAAATTGGCCCAACAACAACGCCCCAACACCAAGTGGACAGTGAAGAGGGTGACCAATGTTACGTTTTCCGTTACCAGGCTGACCGACCACCCCATCGGTTGAACGCTTCACCCGTGCACTGATGGATACCATAACATGCCGTATATACTCTATATGTCTACATGCTGATCGTTGACTTGAGCTCAGTAAACACTTGCACCTAATGTGATGGTGCGTTAAATAATAAAACATGGTGTTTGATATTTTAATTTGTTTTGCTGTGAACATACTAAACATACCCAGGGCGGCTCCCCCAGCCTGGGGATGATGTAACATTGGGATAATAAACTGTATGAACATTGCTGAACTTGTTGTTATTCACGACAACCGCTATCCGATTGTATAATACAGAACATATATTGTATAATACAGGACATACATGGTACAATACAGGACAGATATGGTATAATACAGCACAGATTTGGTATAATACAGGACAGATACTGTATAATACGGCAAAGATTTGGTATAATACGGAACATATATTGTATAATATAGGACACATATGGTACAATACTTAACAGATTTGGTATAATACAGCACAGATATTGTATAACATAGGACAGATATTGTATAATACAGCACACATATGGTATAATTCAGGACAGATATGGTAAAATAGAGGGCAAATATTGTATAATTACAAGCGCCTGGTTCGTCATTCATAATTCAGCCGTCGTCCGTTAGAGAATACGCGTCCATAATCCAAAGACCTTTTCCGTATTCCATATAACAGTATTAGCACCAAATTCAAAAAGACAATCATAGTATACAAAAACATAGGCTTGTTTCCTGCAAGAGAGGAGCGGTCAACAGTTTTCAATGATGCCGGCAAGACATCATGATGTTCCAAAAATATAAAATCCGTATCGCTGATCAGTATTCTTAATCCATATTATTCGTTCTAAGGTCGTCATCTAAAGAATGATGTATCTCAGTCACGCTTTGATTGTGTCTGTTCATATGAGTACCATGAGGATCTTGGCGAAGTACATGGGCTCATACGGCCCCTAGCCCCGGGTTAAGCGGGATTAGACACAAGTCACGAAACGTAACGCCATAGATCTTGCACGCTACGCTCATATTTTGCTATCAGCATGCGATATGTATCGCCAAATTTGAGAAACTTTGAGTGGAGGCGCTTGGTGGTGTAGCCCTGTTTTATAAGTTTCTGCAACAATGTTTTGTGACGTTGATTAAAATGGTCACATTTAACACAGGATCTAGCAAATGCTACTAGGCGTGATATGTATACGCCATATGCAGGTCCCACTGGAATATTACTGTCCAGAAAGGGATAGTTTACGATGTCGAAATTGTAATCATCTCTTTTGTCATACAGTCGACGAGAGAGAAGGCCCGCTTCATTTTTATAGAGATATAGGTCTAAATATGATGTGCCTGTATGGTTATCTGTAGTTTCCTTCAAATCCAGTGAAGGTGGATATATATCCTTCACTGCGTCATTTATATAGCGATTATCCACAGCGAGAAGATCGTCTATATAGCGTTTGGTGAATGAGAAGGAACGGGCTTTGAATGGATCGGTTTTTGAAAGCGCCTGCATATTGTCATATTCATAAGAGAACAGATACAGGTCAGCCAACAGGGGTGCACAATTAGTACCCATTGGAATACCTATATGCTGTTGATATATTGTGTTGCCAAATTTCACATAGATATTTTTAATGAGAAACTCAAGCAACTCTATAAACAAAGAAACATCCCATGAATGATATCTCTTGTATGTAGTAGAGCTAAAGAATGCTTTATGGCTTCCGACATTAATATATCTACGATCAGTTTTCTTGAACACAGATACTATCAATGAACTTAGACGGTCAATAAGGTCCTGATGAGGGATGGTAGTATAGCGAGTCGAGAAATCCCATGTGGATACATGTCTGTACGGTATGTGACCTTAAGCATCAAGTTCTTCCGTGAGACATTTTGAGTTTTTCAATATCCACACACATTCAGCGCCAGAATTTTTAGAAATAGTGGCGCAATACCTTTCCCAAAATGCTTTTATCTCCTGAAGGGCCCTCGTCAACAGGGTTGAAAGAAGCTTGGTGGTGCAGCTTCTAGAACCAGCTATGAATCTAGCTTTGTATGGTGATTTATGCATTTTGGGAGTCCGGTATACTTTTGGTATATCGTTATGTTTGGTTGGAAGACAAGTACCTCTTTCCCTGAGAAACGTTTTGTGATTGTTAAATAAATCCTCCAGAGTAAATGCAATTTGAGAGTAAGTAGACATATTTGATGACGATATGTTTACACTCAATTCTTCAACCAGCACCTGGTAATAGTAATATTTACATATGAATATTATATTATTTGGAGCTTTGTCTGCTGGGACTATGACGAATTTACTCTGGAGATTTGCTAGAACTTCTTCCGAATTGGGGTTTCTCAGTACTTGTTTTGGCTGGGGAAGGGTACCTCTGTCAATATGGCGGATTGTTTCAACGACCTTGCCCTTGGTGAGGTCCAGCCAATCAGCGAGTACTGTAGGTTCAACTTTTTCTCGCTTAGACCAATCAATATCGTAATGTTCCAAAGCAGACAGGACTCTTCTGGTCGGCCTTCAGATTTATATTTCTCGGCTCTCTATATTTAGGTCCCTTCATCAGGAGTAATCTTAGGTCCTTATCACTCACCACATCAAGGTCACCAGCCACAACATGTTTGCATGGTGTATAGATAAAGTTAGACGATTCACAATCACAACTATAGCCCCCTGACGTGTATAAGTTCCAGTCAAACTCCTTAACAGCATTAGAGTAATTGAATATTTTGGATCATTCAGGATTCGAGGTAAATTAATAATGTCCAGTCCTTTATTTAAGTAGTTTCAAGAAAAGCCGATCATGGGATGTTTCGATTATGTTCACTGGACGATACAACCGAAAATACGCTATATCTTGACATACTTTAGTGATTTCGGGTGGTATTATATTTCCTGAAGACGCAGATTTTTGTATATATCTGGCTATATGATTTAAAGCTCTCAGAGGTAACGCATACAGAACTGTACGTAAGCTATGAGTGAGTGAGTAGGATTTAACGTCGTTTTCAACATTGTTTCAGTCATATCACGACGGTGCCTACATGTGCCAGAACACGAGAGTGTCCACAGCTCCTATTATTCTGGACACTGATCAGCCCAGCCAGTACAGCACCCGGTCAGCCATCCAAGTACGTAAGCTATGTGTACTATTGGGTGTGTTAGTTAAACCCACTAAGTAATATAAAGTGATATGATCGTGAATCATCGCACTATTAAACTTTCTTCAACCATGTCTGCGATGTGAACATATATATATACATACAGAACATATATTGTATAATACAGGACATATATGGTACAATACAGGACAGATATGGTATAATACAGCACAGATTTGGTATAATACAGGACAGATACTGTATAATACAGCACAGATTTGGTATAATACAGAACATATATGGTATAATAGAGGCCAAATATGGTACAATACAGGACAGATTTGGTATAATACAGGACAGATATTGTATAACACAGGACAGATATAGTGTAATACAGTACAGATATAGTATAATTCAGGACAGATATGGTATAATACAGCACAGATTTGGTATAATGCAGGACAGATATTGTATAATAGAGGACAAATATTGTATAATACAGGACAGATATGGTATTATGCAAGACATATATGGTACAAAAGAGGACAGATACTGTATAATACAGCACAGATTTGGTATAATACAGAACATATATTGTATAATACTGGACAGATATTGTATAATACAGGACAGATTTGGTATAATACAGGACAGATATTGTATAACACAGGACAGATATGGTATAATACAGCACAGATATGGTATAATTCAGGACAGATATGGTATAATACAGCACAGATTTGGTATAATGCAGGACAGATATGGTAGAATACAGCAAAGATATGGTATAATGCATGACAGATATGGATGGTCCATCTCTACACCAAATACCTTTCTTCACCGCCCCAAAATGCCCACTTTCGCTACTACTCGTACTGATGACGTAACAGATGCTGTGGACATTCCTCAAATCGTGGTCTCCACCCCGAAGGCTACAAGATGACCCCCACAGGACGCATTCGGTCCAAGGATGGTCCATCTCTACAGCAAATACCTTCCTTCGCTGCCCCAAATTGCCCACTTTCTCTACTACTCCTATTGATGACGTCACCAATGACGTCACAGATGACGTGAACATACCTCAAAACGGGGTCTGCACCACGAGAACTACAGGATGACACCCCACACATTCGGACCAATAGTGTTCCATCTCTACACCAAATACCTTCCTTCACTTCCTCAAAATGCCCACTTTCGCCACAACTCGTACTGATGACGTCACCGATGACGTCACATGCTGTGGACATCCCTCAAATCGGGGTCTGCATAACGAGAACTACAAAATGACACCCAACACGACGCGTTCGGACCAAGGATGGTCCATCTCTACCCCAAACACACCCCCACGCACCCCCATAATGACCACTTTACTTACTACACCCAACTGCGCATGGGCTGATTGACGCGACTTGCTATAAAAAAACACGCCATTCTGACTCTACCCAACAAACCTTCACTTTGACACCTCCCACGACCCATTTGGACCAATAGTGGTCCATCTCTACCCCAAACACCCCCCACGCACCCCCAAAATGCCTGCTTCCTATACTACGGCCAGACTGCGCATGCGCAGAATACTGAAAACGGACTATACATTAGTCCTCCATGCTCCTTCATGAGAGCTTCAAAATAAGACCCCATACGATACCATCGGACCATTAGGGGCTCACCTAGACCCCAAAACGTCCACCCAGTATGGACCTATCCACTGAGCCAGTATGGACCTATGAGCCTATCCAGACCTCCGTGGACTTTTCAAACAAATTTCACCGCTTAACTTCGAGACCGCTCCCATCGTGTTCTACGTGGTGAGACGTGAAAAACAAGACCAAGCAACCCATATCGCAATGAACATGTGTGAATTGCCCAGTATGGACCTATTCCCCTGAGCCGGTATGGGCCTATGGGCCTATCCAGACTTCCGTGAACTTTTAAAAAATTTTCACCGCTTAACTTCGAGACACCTCCCATCGTGTTCTACGTGGTGAGACGTGAAAAACAAGACCAAACAACCCATACCGCAATGAACATGTGTGAAACGCCCAGTATGGACCTATCCACTGAGCCAGTATGGGCCTATGGGCCTATCCAGACCTCGTGAACTTTTCGAAAAATTTCACCGCTTAGCTCCGGGACCCTTCCCATCGTGTTTTTCGTGGCGAGACGTCAAAAACAAGACCAAAATACCCATAGTAAAATAAAAAATGACTACCCCTATACCCCATACATGCATTTTCCCGTATAGATGCAAATGTACGAATCAGGCCCCTATTTTAGGGGTAAAGTCCGTGTTCCGCATTTTATATTTTCGGGGACAAATCCTCATTTTACATGCACCTACCCATGACTTGACAGGCAGGCCCCGATAAGCCCGGGGGACCGATATTAGGCCTTTTGGACATGGTTGATAGGGGTTTCCCCCTATTTTAGGGGTAAAATCCGTGTTTCGCTTTTTATATTTTCGGGGACAAATGCTCATTTTACATGCACCCACCCATGACTTGATAGGCAGGCCTCGATAAGCCCGGGGACCGATATTAGCCCTTTTGGACATGGTTGATAGGGGTTTCCCCTATTGTAGAGGTAAAGTCCATGTTCCGCTTCTTATATTTTCGGGACAAATCCTCAATTTACATGCGCCCATTATCCCACCTTGCCTCTGTCGGCAGGCCCCGATAAGCCGGAGACCGATATTAGCCCTTTTGGACATGGTTGATAGGGGTTTTCCCCTATTGTAGAGGTAAAGTCCGTGTTCCGCTTTTTATATTTTCGGGGACAAATCCTCAATTTACATGCGCCCACCCATGACTTGATAGGCAGGCCCCGATAAGCCCGGGGACCGATATTAGCCCTTTTGGATAGAGTTGATAGGAGTTTTCCCCTAGTGTAGTGATAAAGTCCGTGTTCCGCTTTTTATATTTTCGGGACAAATCCTCAATTTACATAAACCCACCCACGACTGGATGGCCCTGGAGGAGCGCTTCACTTTGACACCTCACTCTACCCAATCGGCCTACTAGGGGCCCCTCTCGCCCCTGAAGATTGCTGAACATTCCCGATGATTCTCACGAAAATCCGCGTATTTGGGACTACTTTCTGTCCGCGGAGGCATCTCCCCACTACCGCCTCACCGCCAGACAGCATGACCGCGGAGGAATACATGCCCCTAAAGTCACGTGACCGGAAGTGACGTCACACACTTGCGCAGTGGGACTTGCGCAGAACACCTGCGCGCGCCGTGGTTTTTTTTTGTTTTCTGCGCATGCGCAGTGAGGAGCCATTGGATGAATCGGTCCTTTGTATACTACTCATACATAACCAACACCGATCAGTCAATCGGTGCTATACCACCTAACTTTGCCATTCGTGTAAGACGACACCAACTACTTTCACTTCGCTAAACCATAGCGGCAGATGCGACCCAAGATTTCGTGACCGATTATTTCACGATGTTGAAGATATGGCCAATTATTCAAAGATTCCACATTTCTTTACATATACACGGCTATATCACTGGCGTAGCAATATCAAACGCTCGAACAGTTTCCTACAAATTCAGTGGGTAAAATCACTCGGCCAGTGTTTACAAATGTGGAGTTATTGCTTCACATTCATTTAAGGTTACATGAAATTTACAATATGAGAAAAGCTATCAAAGCTAAATCATGACACATACATACACATGTATTTACGCAAATTTATTTGTTCAGTAATCTTTCCTATTTCCCAAATGTCCTTTCACACATCTTTCAGAGGGGTCTCCACCAGCTGTGCGATAGACTTTCAGTGATCAATTTCTTGTGTTACTGACATGAATCAAAGTCATGTTGGGAACTAAATTTCCCAGGACCCAATGTCCGACGATGGTTCTACCGAACATTTCACACCAGTTGATTATGTTCTAACCGATAACGATTAACTTGGTTCTTACTTTTCCATCAAACTCTGAATTAATAAAATTTTCACAGACATAGGCTTGCTCTATTCAACTTTAATGGGGCCACTGTTGGTTCCGGTGAGTCCGGAAGTTACTATAACCCATAATCGTTACGCATTTTATGGGTAACATGGCCCTGAGCTGAAAAATGCGATATTATTGTGATGAACGCCTTATCTGTAGTTCCCGACTCCCGGAAATATGCTGTGTAGGGACGTGCACAGACGCACACGGCCTTTGTGCCAGGTATCAAATGCACGTAAATGAACGATTGCTGCACAACACACGGACGCAGACATCTTTTTATGCTATGACATTATTTTGGTTAATATGATTGTTTGCGTGATAGTTATTCACGTGATAGTCTTATCGTGGTGTTAACATTTTTAACCTTCCAACCAAAACTGTTTCCAGCTATAGATGACGTGGCCGGAAATTCTATTAATTTGTTTTCCTATGAGTCGATGTTTTTTTATTTCGATCCTCCGGAGATAGATTCGTGACCAGTTGTTTTTCAATCGTAGGAAAATCTAGAATACAAGCGTCTGGTCCGTCATTCAATATTCAGCCGTCGACCGTTAAAAAATTTCCGCGTCCATAATCCAAATACATGTACCTTATTCATATAATAACATTAGCACCAAATTAAAAGAATAAATGGTAGTATACATAAAACTAGGCTAGTTTCCTGCAAGACAGAAGCGGTCAACAGTTTTCAATGATTCCATGATATTCCAAAAATAACAAATCCGTTCTCGCTGCTCAGTATATTCTTAATCCATATAATTTTCATTGTAAAGTCGTTATCTTGAGCATGATGTACCTCGGTCATCACGACTGCTCATATGAATACTATGAGGATCTTGAAAAAACTAACGGCCACTAGCCCTGGGTTAAGCGGAATTAGACACAAGTTAGACACGAAACGTGTGAAATTTGGCAAAAAATATATCAACAACACATTGGTATTGGCTGACCTGTATCTGTTCTCTTATGAATATGACTATATGCAGGCGCTTTCAAAAACCGATCCATTCAAAGTTCGTTTCTTCTCATTCACCAAACGCTATATAGACGATCTTCTCGATGTGGATAATCGCAGTGAAGGATATATATCCACCTTCACTGGATTTGAAGGAAACTACAGACAACCCTACAGGCACATCATATTTAGATCTATATCTCTATAAAAATGAAGCGGGCATTCTCTCTCGTCGACTTTATGACAAAAGAGATGATTACAATTTCGACATCGTAAACTATCCCTTTCTGGACAGTAATATTCCAGTTGGACCTGCATATGGCGTATACATATCTCGCCTACTAGCATTTGCTAGATCCTGTGTTAAATGTGACGATTTTAATCAAGGTCACAAACATTGTTGCAGAAACTTATAAAACAGGGCTATTCCATCAAGAGCCTCCACTCAAAGTTTCCCAAATTTGGCGATACATATCGGATGCTGATAGCATAATACGAGCGTAGCGTGCAAGATCTATGGCGTTACGTTTCGTAACTTGTGTCTATTTCCGCTTAACCCGGGGTTAGGGGCCGTATGAACCCATGCACTTCAAGATTCTCATGGTGCTCATATGAACAGTCACAATCAAAGCGTGACTGAGCTACATCATTCTCTAGATGACGAATTTACAACGATTATTATGGATTAAGAATACTGATCAGCGATACGGATTTTATATTTTTGGAACATCATGATGTCTTGTTGGCATCACTGAAAAGTGTTGACCTCTGCTCTCTTGTAGGAATCTAGCCTATGTTTATGTATACTATGATTGTCTTTTTGAATTTGGTGCTATTACTGTTATATGGAATGTGGAATAGGTCTTTGGATTAGGGACGCGGATATTCTTTAAAGGAGGACGGCTGAATTATGAATGACGGACTAGACGCTTGTAATTCCAATGGATACTAATTGTGCACCCCTGTTGGCTGACCTATATCTGTTCTCTTATGAATATGACTATATGCAGGCGCTTTCAAAAACCGATCCATTCAAAGCCCGTTCCTTCTCATTCACCAAACGCTATATAGACGATCTTCTCGCTGTGGATAACCGCTATATATATGAGGCAGTGAAGGATATATATCCACCTTCACTGGATTTGAAGGAAACTACAGATAGCCCTACAGGCACATCATATTTAGACCTATATCTCTATAAAAATGAAGCGGGCCTTCTCATTCAGGATTTCATTGTGCCTGTTCCTATCAACGTCATGAAGATCTTGAAATACAGGAGTTCACACGAACCCTAGCCCGAGGCACAGGTTCGAAGCGTAACGCCATAGATCTTGCACGCTATGCTCGTATTTTGCAATCAGCATACGATATGAATCGCCAAACTTGAGAAACTTTGAGTGGAGGCGCTTGGTGGTATAGCACTGTTCCACACGTTTCTGTAATAATGGTATGTGACGTTGATTAAAATCGTCATACATTTCACACAGGATCTAGCGAATGCTCTTGGAGAATGTCTTATCAATACATATCAGATATTCCCGTCAACTCGAGAGACGTCCCGCTGAATTGGTCTCAAAATTGGTAAACATCATCTTTGTGCATTTAACATTTTCGCTCAAGTTGTCGCACATTTTTGCCCTGTTGTCTGGTACACATTGATCGCATCACATGAAGATGCAGACTCCCATGATATTTGGATCTATGACTTTTTATTATCGACAAAATCTGACAATTATTTCCTGCCAGATGTGCTCTTTAGATGGATATTGATCACCTCTATAGTTGCCTTTTCCATTAGCTTGAATTGTTTCAGTTGTGTGTGAGAAGGCGCTTCTAAATAGCAATCGTCAGATCGGACATTCAACATGCAGTCGTCATCCATAAAAAAATTTCCGAGTCAATAATCGAAGTACCTATTTCGTATGACAGCACCAATTCCAAATGTGTATGAAATAAAGATAATAGATGGTTTCCTTTAAGAGGTCAAGAATTTTCAACGATGCCAGCAAGACATGATGATGTTGTATACATAAAATCCTAATCACTGATCATTGTTCTGTATCCAAATGAATGCTAAGTTGTTTCCAGAGAAAGCACATGATCTAGCATATGTATACGCCGTATACATTTATCTTCAGTGTGTGCTGATCAGATGAATTTATTTGATTTTTATTTATTTTCAGAAACGCAATAGAAGAACTGTTCATAGCCCAGATCCAGGACCGAAGAGAGAAACTACTGCTTTCTGCTACGTCTTCGTTTCTGCTAGATCAAAACCGGAAGAGAGAAGAACAGGAGAGAAATGTACAGGCTCTCTGGTCAAGGCTTACATCTTCTGTATCCTTGTTCCTAACCGTCCTGGTGAGATATCTGCGCTTACAAAACTGTTGCAAATAGCAGAATGTAACCTCACCCCAGGTGTGCGGCAAGCATAACACAAAATTACATATACATGTATGAATCAACTGCGCCAAAAATGTGTTTTCAATGATGCCGGCAAGACATCAGAATGTTCCCAAAAACCCATAAAAATAATGTAAGCGAAACTGAGCGTAATATGAAACGAAAAGTAGCATCAGAAAATGATGGACGACGGAGTTTGAATGGGGAATGTGCAAAATCCTTTGAAGTATTTAATTGCGCATGAATAACTGACAGAGCAGATTTTTCAGGTGTAACCATTTGTTTATACTTACCATCCTGCGCAGTTTCTTTCTCAACAGGCAAGGAACTGTCAATATCAACGTGTTTCACTGTCAACAATAATGGCGGCAAAGCTATAGCTATCGAGGTTATCTGGCAGATTCGATACCCGGTTCTAGACTAGTACTCTCTGTTAAATCAAGATATTAACAGACAGTGATAGTGTACTGTTGTAGCTGTCTCCCCTTCGCTGATTGGTCATTCGACCCCGCCATTTTAAACTGAGACGAGCATTCTCATTGGGTCACTATTTATAGGAGCCACCCCAATCTTCATACACAACCACGTGACTGTCTCAGTTGACCGATGACATAGCACGGCCTCGTTTTCGATTTCAAAATCTGGCGTCTAACTGGGAAAATGTTGTTGTTGCTGCATCAGCCGATCATTGACCCTCCGTAGAAGGGTCCAATACTATAGGCTATACCCGGTTCCACACTTGGCGTATAAGACGCGGTAAAAACCCATAAACGTTTACCAGCAGGTCATACATATGAAGAAAAATGTCCTCACGACCATTATATAGCTTATACATTTCAAGAACATTTAATATTGCTGACATGATATCGCGATTCCACCCGATGTCACAACACAGAATTGCAGTAACTGATTCCACAATGTAGTACATTGAAAAAAAATAGTGAGTCGGCTAAGCATGTTTAACAATACCTAAATATTGATTCAACATATTTTGCTGACCCCTCAGGCAAAAAATATGGGACGTGTATCACTTGATTTTTTTTATATATAAAGTATATGACGCACTGATCATTTTTCGGTGTAGGCGTCAGATCAGAAAGTCAATATTCAGCCGACGTCCACCAAAAAATCCACGTCAATAAACGAAAATATGCGAAAATGAAAATATGCATACAAAGAAAAACAAAGTCTGTGTACAACCAGGCTCAAAAGCAGATGACGAAATACAATCGGGGCGTGCAGTTTCGAAAGTGATGTTCAATTTCGCTAACTACGGTTAGTACTGCAATATGGTGCATGAAATTGGGTTAATTCTGCACTTTGAGGTAAAAGCATGAAAACTTGGCACCTTTATAGTATTCGATCGGCTGAATAAAATTTGATATGGTCTCACTTGAAATTATTTTAAGATGGCCGCCAAATTCAAGATTGCTGCCATTGTAATGTAGAAATCAGAGGTCATTTGGAACCCCTAAATATTTGTATTAATCCAACGGCTGGGGAGTTGAAACTTTCTATGACATATCTTGGATTCAAGCGCTATAGGAAAATTTTAAAAGTTCCAATATGGCTGCCTTAATGACATCACAGTGACGTCATATTTTAAAAATGCTTTTTGGGGTCGATTTTTTTACAGATTTTTATTTATTTTATTTATTTATGTTACTTTCTCTGGAAAACTACATAATAAATTAGGAAATAATTATTTGATGTGGATTAATATAATTGTGTTGAATGAACACAAAAATGAAAATAACTTTCGTGTCTAAAAAGGCAAATATTTTAAGAAAACGACGAAAACACAACTTTTTATTCACACCCTTATGACCTCTATTTTGAATTTACTCATGATCTTCTGCTTTTTCAAGGGGTATTGTCGTCAAGTTCAACTGTCCGTTGCCGTCATATATGCAGAACCGTGTTAGGTCCACGGACTACGTTTTGAAGAACATTTATTCATCTAGGTATAGGTCACACGCATATCGAAAATGAGTCGCTTCGGCCCAAATTTCGCGGAGTTATGCCCTTTCGGATGTGATAATATCTGATTTTGTAATTTCAATAGGCATATGATCTGTATAACTAGATGAGTCAGTTTCCAAAATTTGTCACTCTTTATACCTAACCCGGTTTTACTGATATTGCGGTTGTACATGACGACGGCAATACACCTAGGCCATAATTGCCGGAGAGGTAAAAAATTGACAACTGAAACTTTACAGCCTACGATATTTGGGTCATTTTGAGACCTCTCCAAACGGAAGACCACGAGTAGATTCAGAATGGAGGTCATAATAGTATGACTAAAAAGTTGTGTTTTTGTCGTTTTTCTAAAAATACTTGCCTTTTTGAGCATGAAAGTAAATAAAAATAAATAATAAAATAATTATTTCCTAATTTATTATGTAGTTTTTCCGGAGAAAATAGCATAAATAGAAAAATTTCAAAAATCTGACTGAAAAATCGACCTCAAAAAAACATTTTTATAACATGACATTCTGACGTCGTTAAGGCAGCCACCTTGGAACTTATTACATTTTCCTATAACGCTTGAGTCCAAGATATGTCATAGAAAGTTTCAACTCCGTAGCCTTATGTGTAAGAAGAAAATTTAGGGGTCTCAAATGACTTCCTGATTTCAACATTACAACCTTGAATTTGGAATCATTTCAAGTGGGCCCATATCCAATTTTGATCAACCGATCGAGTACTATAAATGTGCCAAGTTTCATGCTTTTACCTCAAAGTGCAGAATCTTTTTACCATATTGCCGCACTAGGTCCATGTAGCCTACTTTAGATATCTACGGATATCACTAATATGCGTTATTCTCTGAGAACGAAAGTTGTCTGGATTCTGCTTTCTTGTTTGTTAGATTGAGTGATGAATATATGCCGATGTTTTGCAACTGAAACCTGCTGGCAGCTTCTCTTCAACCAGGTGTTTTCAAGATTGTCTTACTCTGACTCACTGTATACATTCGACAATTACAGTAGATATGAAATATGATTCAATAGAGTAGAGAAGTGAGGCGTGAAGCAGTATGAGAAACATTACGTGTTCATAATGGAACATGACACTTGCAATCGCTCATTACGGTGTGATAACTGGAATTCGCAAGTATTATTTTCTTGCTGAGAAAACGGTTAAAATATGAGATTTGTTTGAGCGCGTTACTTGATGTGTTGCAACAGCGACAACACTAATAAACGTAAACAATACCAAGATGAAGCGGGGAGAACGAGCTTGTATGCATTTGTACTTGTACATGTTGAAACACTGCTTACCAAAAAATGATTTGAATACAAATGCTATTATCCGAAAAGAAAGGCCGCTCAAAAGCCAAACCATAACATTTACGGTTCCCTGAAACAGTCTTAACAAGCGAACAAACAAGATTACACACTACCAGATGATTCAGTTTTTACAATCTAGTACAATAAACCAATGAGAAACTAGTACAGATACTTGATCTATTCTGATTCATTGAGAGAAGATATTAAAGGTTCCAAGATACCTACGGAATTGGATACGTTATCAATTTTGGTCAACTGAATTGCAAATTATAAACTCACCAACGTTAGGTATATATTCTCTGAACGCCTGAATCCAAGTTTAGTCCTTAAATTTCCTCGGTAATAAATTCTAAATTTCGGAAAAAAGTATTTGAATTTTCAGATTCTTTGATATACATTTCAAACAAAACAAAGCACCCTGGAAATTAGATTAGACGAGTTCTAAGTTCAATAATTCGTAATAACTCGTAAAAACGCAACCACATCAACTAAAATCATTGATTACTTTCGAACGGAGGCAAAATAAGGAAAAAGGAGAGATGGTTCATTTAGTGCACCGTATGCACAGTATTGTGTTCAAATTTGAGGACTTGACGCCTATTAAGGTCGTTGATAAACAACAAATCAGAGTAATGTGGTAATTGCTTAGCGAACAAAACGAACCAATACCACCGATTTTCTCTAATTCATGACCGATATTTTTTTTTCAAATCGAGAGATTTAGTGTAAATTCACCGTATTTTAAATATTAGTTGTTAAAAATTGTGTTAATTACTTTGTCGGTTGATCACCATGTGTTAGAGAAATATGTGTAGGCCATCTGCAGTAGAAGGAAAAATCCAGCCTTGAATAATTCATCTGCATACAACTTGTGTGATAGCTCATGATAGCTAAATTATCAATAAATATTGCTATCACATTTTCACCAACCCGTTGAGTTGATTATGCATTATTATATTACACCAAATTTTGTTTTCGAATATTCGAAGCCTGTTAGGGTTTCTCGGACCCTCAAGTTTATAAAAAATATTCATGAAAAAAAAATTCAAGTGGCGAGAAGAGTATGCCTAGAAAGGCATATTCCTGTATACGTGCGAGGGTATCACTATCAGACGTTACCGCTGGTCATGACAAATAATGAGGTAACAAATATGAACGACTGCATTTCAAGAATATCAGCGACAAACTGGATGGGCCTGAGATATCTGAGTAGTTACAGAAATTGGAACAGGCACAGTTGAAAAACTAACCAATATGAAAATTCTGAAAACTTCCGTTTGACCTCTTGTAAATGTATACTGTACAATGGTATACAATGTAGAATTAAAAAAACCGCTACGAGATATTACAGCTTGTAATTTACAAATACATCTTTTACTATTTGTAACAAAATTGTCAATTTTTACAAATAAAATCGGGGGAATACAATAACCAGAAAGACGAATCTAACTACTGCAATATAATTTTCATTACAATCAATATTCAATTTATCTTGCAATAATCTTCCTTCAGATACAATCGTCACATTATATATTGATTGTCCAAACGTCATGGATGGATAGTTTTCTTGTCAAATTTCTGTTCATAAACGCAGCTTATTAAGCAGTCAGCAGTTGACGTCATAGTACTCAAATCGTAAAATTTTAATCACTGCCAAGTATTCAAGAGGATATTGCACCTCGGTCAATCTTTTATTGTGAATGTTCATACTATTGCCAAGATGCATACGTTTTGAATGTTCACTAGCTGAATTAGACACACAAGTTATGCACAACTATGAACGTATTCCGCTATCAGTATGATATTTATTACCGAAATTGGGAATCTTAGAGTGAAAGCGTTTGGTTGTATATCAGCAGAGAAAATATATAACCGGAATAAGATCTGTATAAATATACGTAGTTACTGTACAAATATCATTATAGAACAATCTACATTATAGCAAATCAAGTGAAACTATTGATAATGCGTCTGCGGCGACATTTTTGACGGCACCATTGAGGTTGTTGGAATGTATTTATTTATCCATTATTTTTATAAAAACATATGTAACACGTGATGTGTTATTCCAATGTGGAAGCATGCCCTTTGGCTTAAAAATGCTCCTGCCACAATCCAAAGCTTAATAGATTTGTTTTACTTGGAACAGACGTATGAGCCAAAACTAGATCTATGAAACCCTAAATACAGAAACAAGCTTTAATTTAAAAGAAAATAATGTATAAAAAAGGAAATAGAATAAGGCCTGACACCGGTTTAACAAAATATAGTATATCACTTTTCTATAACTTTAATAACCACCTTTTCATGCATCTTGTTGAGAATATTCTTTAGTTCCTTCCGCAATGTCATACGAAGGAACTACTACAGACCTGCAATCCTGCAGATATAGCAAACCTGGTTAATAATTAGTTTTACTCTCCCTCTGCTCTAGTGCTGTTTATCCTGCTGTAAAATCTATAGATGTTCGTTTATCAGGTATTGTACTCATATAGCGTGTGTAGTCGGTCTGTTGCTTATGTACTGAACAAATGCATACTATTTGCGTATTGGTATTCCTTGTTAGGCGGTATATATGGCTTGGTACTGGGGTCGAATCGAGGGAGAAATGTTGATCCACAAGCCTATATATAACTGGAATGTCAAGGAAGTGGGTCAGTGGCTGACGGAGCTGGGAACCTGGGCCCAACCCTATGTAGACCAAGCAGTTCACTCACAGATAGGTACGTATATAGAATGCTTTTCTATAGACTGAAACCCATATCTGACCCGATTGCAGCAAAATTGTTCTCATTTTTATGCCGTGTATATATATATATATATATATATATATATATATATATATATGGACCACGTCTGCCTATTGAATGTCAGATTTGAAGCTTGTATTTCTAGTCAGTCCCTAGAACAAAATATGTACATATGTAGCATATACTGTGTTATTGTTTGGTATAAAGCTGGCTGGACTTACTCCTTTCTTCTGTATCGAAGCTTAATTTATTTCGGTTAATTTCTCGTTTTGGTAGAAAGTTTCATCATCGGGGGATTGGATAAGAGGTAAGCCATTGGCTTAAATCTTTTTAAAAGTACAGAGCCTGTACTTCAATCAATTTGGAAGGTATATTCGACAAAAACCAAACAGTTTTTAGGAAAGAAGTATTTCGCTTTCCATCATTCACGCCGAAATAATCATGGGATTCTCAGAATGTATCAATACCATACAAAGCTAGATTCATAACAAGGGCTAAAACTTCCGTTCATCCTGTTGTCTAGATCCTTACAGGATGTAAACTCATGTTTTGCCAAATAGTGTGCTTTAATGGATAAAAAAACACACGTGTTGAATGTATGTGGATAATTACAGGCTTTGTGGTGTAATTCATTCTTTTAATCATTTTTTTCATGTCAATGTATCATAAAAATGAAAGAAGCGTCTATGAAGAAAAGCATATAATATTTGCCATTACGCAATATATAATTGTTAATCTTCAAAACTTCAAAAATTGATTGCTACAATTCTCCATAGACATTACAATATTTCAGCATAACTTGCATCAAGGGGGGAAACATAAATTGAACTCACGGTTTTTGTGTTGTAGAAAGTGTCATCGTCTAGTCACACGCAGGGATGCAGGGTCTTGTCAGGTTACAAAATACTCGAATGTATATACAAATATTTTTCAAAGCTGAGATGTTCGAAACCATGTTTTCAGAATAGACTGCATTAGGTGCAATTGGTCTGAATTATTTACAACCAGACCAGTGCAATGAATGTTTTAACTCAATAATGCATTCGTAGAATTCCACTTCACACATTTTCAAAATATATTCCTTTATCATTTGAATGCTGTATGATGTGACGAGCTTTTGTTGCTCTTTATAAGTCTACGACATCGGTTTGAATTTGGTCGGAAGCATATTTCCCTATTGATCTAGTAATCGGAGCTTACCCAAATGCAAATTCATATCAAACCATAATAAGGATACCATCACCAAGAACTGTGAAAAGCAAAATGGCTCATGGAGGAGCTTGAATCTAAAGGTCATATTTCATATTGAAACGCATGCATCTGGGATTCTCTACTCTCTATGCACGATACCTAATCGAACACCGTAGTTTGATTATTTATCTGTATATATTGTCAGAAGCTACACGGATTTGACCAATTCTATTCTAAAATAGGGGATAAGGGATGTCACTTTTTGTTCAAATAGGGTTCGAATTTCATATTATTAATATGTATGTGAAATTCTATAGCAACATATGCCAACAAGATGTAGACATTCTCCTAATGGGTATTGAACTCGTTTCTAAATTGATATAATATATATAATTCGCTTTGGGCTGAATTACAAATCTGCTAGATTGGCACGGCTAACATGGCTACGGCTATGTAGCTAACAAAATAAGACTGCAATATTATTACGCTTTTTTGCGTTTTCTAGCCTTTTCTCGTGTAAATTTGAAGATAAATTCATCTGTTGGGTGAAATAAAGCATTAATAAATGGTACTCTGCGCTACTTTTGACACTGTCTACTATTCTAATACGGTACTGTGTCCGTCTGAGCGTTTCGGCCATCGACAGCTAGGCATGATCACACGTCAGAAGTACGAGTGATGCCCTGAGTTATGGCGCCTTGTCGACAAATAATTCTTCTCTTCCAATGAGGCTATAAATAATGTTATTAATCGTTAATCATTATTTCCATAGTTTTTATGATAATGATCTATGTTTATTAAGTTAAGAGAGAAGATTGATCTCCGAAAGATTAAATGGCGATAATGGTGAATAAGCCACAAAGTGCTGATGAGGGATATACGAATATTCTCCACGGAGGCACCAGTGTTTGTCTTTCATCTTTGATGCGGCTTAGAGGTGTAAACATTTAAAATGAATAAATTCAATTCACGATGAGTATTCTACGGGTATGATACACATTAAGTCCACCTTTGTGGCTTGAAATAACTAACGTCCACCGAAGATTGGGGCGATGTGATTCTTCGAATTGATTTTTCAAGTTCAATTTTCACACCGTATAAAAATCACACAAAAATGGACAGTGGTCGAGGTTAACCTAACCTTACTGGAAGGCACAAAATCTTCTGTTTCCACGAACTCTACCATTGCTACATCACGAGACGTCCATCTGATGTTTGTCCAAATTCAGACAGAGCCATTATGTCTATTTAATCAAAAAATGACATATTTTTTCTTCACTACGTGATACATTATACTTGTGTTCTTTTTTCACAGATGGAGCATCACTGCTGAATATTGGTGAAGAAAACATAGCTTCTACATTCACTCTCACGTCACCTCTTCATAATCGTGCTATCCTCTTGCATCTGAAGAGGGCTAAAAGTCTTGGCGTGAAGCCAGCTTATGACATGTGGGAATTTAAGGTATGGGAATGTGGGCATACCATAGTAGTCCTGCCATTTTCTCTGTGGACTGACACTGGTATTGTTATGTACATCTATTCAATCCGGATAAATCTCTACATAAATCAGATATTCGGCAATTTTGTGGCTTTCAGAAACGGCCTTGGGCGAATATGTCCTATGTATTCTTATATATACCGTGACCGAGCTAGTTTCTTCGATGCAGCTGTGTTTGGGGGTATGCTTGAAAGAAACATCAAGGTTGTACTAAATCCATGTATTTACACCTAAATCCATGCATGTACGAAGCAAAGTGCCTTCTATACACGAGCTATTTCCCTAGAAGAAATATCCAGTTAACATGTATCATTGAGAACACAAGACAACAGCCTCGTCACGGACATGTCTTGACGCAGTCGCGCTATTATGTAGAGTTGGAATTTATATCCATTTAATTCACGTTCTACAGTCATTGTCTCATTCAAGATTCTATTTCCCTGACCTTTAACTCGATGATGCTCAAACGCCCCTTGTGCCGTCCAAGTGGTACTAGACATGCTGAGTACGGGAACGAGATTTTCCGTAGGACGCAAAATAGGTTTCATATACGAGAACATTACTGGAGCATATGCGTGCGGACACATTCACACGATTTGCTTAATATAATAATCCACTATTGCCATGATAGCTTATCGTTAGTCTTAGGAATTTTGTTAATATTTTTCAGGCTCTTCATCCAGGAGAATCAACATTTCTCCTGTATGGTATGAAGGCATTTCCAAGGGGCACTTTACTCTATCTCTACTTGTTTGCATACGATGAGCGTTTTCTGCCCTTTGTCCATCTCACTTGTCGAGGTGAAAACGTACCCCAAGATGAATTGCCTCTTGATCAGGTATAGTTTGACGTACCATACAACTTTTAGTTTGAAAATGCCAGCTGTTGTTATTGTTTTAATGGCGACAGATGTGGCGTTGTTTTCTCGGAAATCGGGCAAGTAAATTTATAGTGATATGAAATTATTCTCAATGTTTCTAGCGAACTTAAAATTGTTCATGGTTCACCGAAGAAAAATCTGGTTTTCAGCCTTTTTTTCCCCCTGAATTTCGGAAAAGTGACCAGTTCTTGCTTCACGATTTATGTTTCGAGTTAAAGTTTATGTCTGATCCTTGTTTATGGTGTATAAATTGATCAGCTTTTCGATATCTGCAACATCCTCGCTAAAACCAGGGTTATACCTATTCTAAATCGCTCTGGTACCCATGGCGATGACGTATGTTCATGGAAAAGGTCACTGTAAGTTTTAGCCAACCAAAAAAGGACACAACCCAGATTGTTTGGTCAACGAGACCACTTTTTTCATGCGACTGACATATAAACCACGTGACCCTATTTGGCGTTCTCTGGTGCGAGGTATTGATGGACACACTTGTCATCGGATTCTGTTTCTCTCTGCTTCATAGCTACAGTGAAAGCGGGGGAAATGCGATTTTCTCCCATCTCAGTCAAGGTTTCGTCCTTCACTAAAACACTTTGACATACTGAAAGCTGACAGTAGTATATAAAGGACGGCAGAGCGCGTATTGACCTCATTTCGACCTCATTTCAAGGTCACAGAGGTCAAGTGGCGTATAGTTCCGGCAGAAGGACCAAAAGCTACCTCCAGCACAGGAGAGTTCCAAATTTGCATATCACGTGACCCAGGTCAAAGATGTATTCATCCGCGGTGATGCGATCATGTCTGGCGGTGATTCGGTCTCGGGAAAAAGCTTCCGCGGAGAAAAGTAGTCCCTAGATAAAATGGTCCGATTGGGTAGTGAGGTATCAAAGTGAAGCTTATGTGAAGGGGCATCTAATGGGCTGGGTGTGGGGTTGACATAGCGGCATTCTGCGCATGCGCGGTGGCCCAAGGGTATGGAAATAGCCGTTTTGGGATGTAGGGGAGCTACTAATGGTCCAATGGGATCGAGTGAGGTATCAAAGTGAAGCATTCGTGAAGGGGCATCTGATGGGCTGGGTGTGGGGTTGAAGTATCGGCATTCTGCGCATGCGCGGTGGCCGAAGGGTATGGAAATAGACGTTTTGGAGCTAGGGGAGCCCCTAATGGTCCAATGGGGTCATATGAGGTATCAAAGTGAAGCATTTGTGAAGGGGCATTTGACTGGACTAGCGGCTCGGGCGTTGTCACCATTCTGCGCATGCGCAGACAGGGAATTGTGCGAAAAGGGTATGGAAATAGACGTTTTGGAGCTAGGGGAGCCCCTAATGAGCCGATTGAGTCGAGTGAGGTATCAAAGTGAAGTATATTTCAAGCATGGGTGGGTGCATGTAAAATTTTTCCTGAAAAAAAAAATACGGAACACGGACTTTATCGAAAAACCTGGGAAAATGCCTATATGGGGTATGGGGGTATATAGGTCGCCGGGCTTAACGGGGCTTGCCTATCAATAGAGTTATCTCCCCCTAGTTCCAGGGTGGGTGTATGTAAAATTTTTCCTGAAAAAATACGGAATACGGACTTTATCCTAAATTACGGGAAAATGCCTATATGGGGTATGGGAGGTATAGGATCAATGTTTGTCCCCCTGGGAAACCTACTTCTCGACATTTGCGGTATGGGTTGTGGGGTCGCGTTTTCTTAGTCTCGTCATTTAGAACATGATAGGAAGTGTCCCGGCACGAATCGGTGAAATTTTTGAAAAAGTACGATATAGCCCCATATAGTCCCATACTGGGGGTATAGGATCAATGTTTGTCCCCCTGGGAAACGTACTTCTATACATTTGCGGTAGGGTTGTGGGGTCTCGTTTTACTCGTCTCGTCAAGACAAACATGATAGGAAGTGTCCCGGCGAAACGGTGAAATTTTTGAAAAAGTACGATATAGCCCCATATAGTCCCATACTGGGGTATAGGATCAATGTTTGTCCCCCTGGGAAACCTACTTCTATACATTTGCGGTAGGGTTGTTTGGATTTGTTTTCACGTCTCGTCATTTAGAACACGATAGGAAGTGTCCCGGAGCGAATCGGTGAAATTTTTGAAAAAAGTCACCGAGGCCTGGGTAGGCCCATAGGCCTATATACTACATGGCTATGGGTGTATAGGCCCATACGGGGTGGACATGTTGGAGTCTAGGTGAGCCCCTAATGATCCTATGAGGTCGGTTGAGGTCTTATTTTGAAGCTCTCGTGAAGTAGCATCCGACTGGGCTAATGGTCCGTCCGTGTCCAATAGTCTGCGCATGCGCAGTCTGGCCGTAGTATAAAAAACAAGCATTTTGGGTGTTATGTAGGGGTGTGTTTGGGATAGAGATGGGCTATTCACGGTTCGAATGGGTCGTGTGAGGTGTCAAAGTGAAGCTTGTGTGGGGTAGAGTCAGAATGGTGTGTTTTTGAATGCAAGTCGCGTTAATCTGCGCATGCGCAGTTGGTTGTAGTAAGTAAAGTGGCCATTTTGGGGCAGTGAAGGAAGGTATTTGGGGTCGAGATGGGCTATTCACGGTTCGAATGCGTCCTGGAAGGTGTCATCTTGTAGTTCTCGGGGTGTACATTCCGATTTGAGGGATGTTCCCGTCATCTGTGACGTCATCAGTGATGTCATCGGTACGAGTAGTAGCGAAAGTGACCATTTTCGGGCAGTACATGAAGGTATTTGGGGTCGAGATGGGCTATTCACGGTTCGAATGCGTCCTGGAAGGTGTCATCTTGTAGTTCTCGGGGTGTACATTCCGATTTAAGGGATGTCCGCGTCATCTGTGACGTCATCAGTGACGTCATCAGTACGAGTAGTAGCGAAAGGGGGCATTTTGGGTGCTATGTAGGGGTGTGTTTGGGATAGAGATGGGCTATTCACGGTTCGAATGGGTCGTGTGAGGTGTCAAAGTGAAGCTTGTGTGGGGTAGTCAGAATGGTGTGTTTTTGAATGCAAGTCGCGTTAATCTGCGCATGCGCAGTTGGTTGTAGTAAGTAAAGTGGCCATTTTGGGGCAGTGAAGGAAGGTATTTCGGGTCGAGATGGGCTATTCACGGTTCGAATGCGTCCTGGAAGGTGTCATCTTGTAGTTCTCGGGGTGTACATTCCGATTTGAGGGATGTTCCCGTGATCTGTGACGGCATCGGTGACGTCATCGGTACGAGTAGTAGCGAAAGTGGACATTTTGGGGGTGCGTGGGGGTGAGTTTGGGGTCGAGATGGGCTATTCACGGTTCGAATGCGTCCTGGAAAGTGTCATCTTGTAGTTCTCGGGGTGTACATTCCGATTTAAGCGATGTCCGCGTCATCTGTGACGTCATTGATGATGTCATCAGTACGAGTAGTAGCGAAAGGGGACGTTTTGTGGGTGCGTGGGGGTGAGTTTGGTGTAGAGAGGGACTATCCTTAGTCCGAATGCGTCGTGTGAGGTGTCATTTTGTAGCTCTCGAGGTGTACATTCCGAGTTGAGGCATGGCCGAAGCATCTGTGACGTCATTGCTGACGTCATCAGTAGGAGTAGTAGCGAAAGTGGACATTTTGGGGCAGTGAAGGAAGGTATTCGGAGTAGAGAGGAACCATCCTTGGTCCGAATGCGTCCTGGGAGGTGTCATGTTGTAGCTCTCGGGGTGTACATTCCGAGTTGAGGGATATCCACAGCATCTGTGACGTCATTGGTGACGTCATCAGTACGAGTAGTAGCGAAAGTGGGCATTTTTTAGCAGTGAAGGATGTTATTTGGTGTAGAGATGGACCATCCGCGGTGCGAATGCGTCGTGTGAGGTGTCATCTTGTAGCAACGCCCACCAAAGCCATTCTTAATGCTTCAACGCCCTGGTGAAATAGCTCAGAAGCTCTGATATTCCATGGAATTGTCACTAATTCTTCGAAATGCAGTGACGCCCTCGACGCCCGTCGTTACGCTTTAACACTCTAACATAACACTATGATATAGACCGGAGAGAGAACAACAACAGCAACAACGGATGACACATGAGAGAACAACAACAACAAGAAGTTTTTTTTCATATAGTTTATTCTCCCCAATGTTACATCATACCCACGCTGGGGGAGCCGCGTTGGGTATATTTACAATTCAAGAAGATTCTTGTCCAATCAGAGGCCACCATTTGCATGTTTCATATTCGTTCCTGTCCGTTAGATGTATTCTTGTCCAATCAGAAGTCTCCATTTCAGAAAGTTCCATCTTCGGCCATGTTCGCTCTGAACCGTTTATTCTAATCACCGTCGGGCAGGCCAGGATACGGTTGAGGCAACATATCCTCAGATAGTTGTTTGCGCATTCTGAGAATCCATCAGTGCATGGGTGAATACTTTCATCCGATGGGGGTGGTGGTCAGTTTAACCACGAAGAACGTAACATTGGTTACCCTCTCCACTATCCACTTGGTGTTGGGGCGTTGTTGTTGGGCCCATTCCAAGGGATCCACGGTGGCCAGGTTCTCCAGCATCGTCTCTAGCGACGCCCGGTTAATGATGGTAAACGGTTGGTCAAATACCCGGATGTTACTGCTCGGGTAAAAGTATCGGACTTGATCTGTCTCCTTATGCTGCAGCACATAACCAAACGCCAGATTTAATTTGAAGGACGTTGCTTGGTCATTGAAGATGGCTTCCACGTAGCTGCCTAGACGGGCGAGGTCGGTCAGTCGAAAATTGTAGATATCTTGAATAGGGCGATGACGGTGGAAACAGTGCCGTATCATGGTCCAATGGCGCCGATAGATGTCACTCACTGGATGGTCGTCCTGTAGCAGATCGCTAGGGGCATCCACAGCATCTTCCGAAAAATGTTCGATGTCGTCAGGCGTATGACTCGAAACCGTAACGCTGGGGTCCGGCTGGATATCCAGGCCCTCCTGGACTGTAGGTATAGGCGGGCTCTTCGTCATCGCATCACCAATGGCGTTCGTCTCCCCGGGTTCATCTTCTCTGGCTCTGACCTTCCGCGGCTCCTCTTTAGTAGAATGTTGTCGCACATGCCATGGTACCGTGGCATGAATCAAACGTTGGTGCTGTTTTAACCGACTGGGTCGTTTGAAGAGTCGACCACAATCGTTACATTGTACCGTCACACCCTCGTGGAGTGCCTTCTCATGGCGCAGTAAATTATCCTCCCGATTGAATGATCGTGCACAGATTATACAAGTATACCGTGCATCGTTGTGGGTGGAGGCCTCGTGACGTCGTAAACTTTCTATTCGAGCAAACTGCTTCTGGCAAGTTGTGCAAGTGAACATCTTGGTAGTTGACAGAGTATCGGATGAAACGACCAGGCCGCTTCCCTTTTATAGTACGCTAGCTGGTGATCTATTTTTAGCACACTCAGTTCAACTACCCCAAGTCGAGGACCAGACATATAGAGTATGTATTGCATGCTATGGTATTCATCAGTGCAAGGGTGGCACATTCAGCCGATGGGGGTGGTCGGTCAGCTTGGTAACGAAAAACGTGACATTGGTCACCCTCTCTACGACCCATTGTGTGTTGGGGCGTTGTTGTTGGGCCCATTCCAAGGGATCCACGGTGTCCAGTTTCTCCAGCATTGCCTCTAGCGACGCCCGGTTAATGATGGTAAACGGTTGGTCAAATACCCGGATGTTACTGCTCGGGTAAAAATATCGGGCTGCTTGGTCTGTGTCCTTATGCTGCAGCACATAACCAAACGCCAGATTCAACTTGAAGGCCGTAGTTTGATCGTTGAAGATGGCTTTCACGTAGCTGCGTAGGCGGGTGAGGTTGGTCAGTCGGAAATTGTAGATATCTTGAATGGGGCGATGACGGTAGAAACAGTGCCGGATCATGTGCCAATGGCGCCGATAGATGTCACTCACTGGATGGTGTTCGTGTAACAGATCGCTAGGAACATGTATGGGTTCGTCCACGAAGTGTACTTTGCTCTCCTCGTCGTGCAAAATCTGGCCCAATGTCTTGTCGTCGGAATTTGACTGTTGAATTAGGGCGACATCATCATCTTCAACCCTCGTGCGATGGGTGGGAGTTCCCGCTTTCTCGATACTGGTGCCTACGGACTCTTCTACCTGCAGACGTGACTGCAGAACAGGGTGTCGTGTGCGTTGGTGTCGCAGCAACTGACTGGTCAGTTTGAAAATCCGACCACATTCTTCGCATGGACGCTTGGGTACTTCATGGCGTGCACGTGTGTGGCGCTGTAAATGATCTGGGCGCTGAAACGACAGTGTACATATCGTACAGCTATGCCGGGCGGTTCCTTCGTGCTTGGTAGCCTCATGGCGGCGCAAGTCGTGCAGACGAGTGAATGCTTTCGAGCACGTAGTACAAGTGAACATCTTGGTGGTTGACAGAGTGTCTGATGAAACGACCAGGCCGCTTCCCTTTTATAGCACGCTAGCTGGTGATCTATTTTTAGCACACTCAAACGAACCCCCACAAACAGGTCAGTACCATCTCCTTTCCTTCAATTCACATCGAAAGTGACGTCATACCCCAACATGTCTAAACATGATCCGACAACATGAAAAGGATGCAGGTCAAGTGCACTCAATGACCTGGTGTACAAACGACCTTATATGACCACTCACTCACTCATGTGTGTGTGTGTGTGTCTGTTTACCTGTGTGTCTGCGTCTGTGTGTATGTGTCTGTGTGTGTGTGCATGCATGTGTGTGTGTGTGTAGGTATGTGTGTGTGTATGCATAGGTGTGTGTATGTGTGTGGGTGTGCGTGAATGCGCGTGTGTGTGCGTGTAGGTGTGTATACGTCTGTGTGCGTGTGTATGTGTGTGTAGGCGTGTGCTTGTGCGTGTATATGCGTGAGTATGTGCTTGTATGCATCTGTGTGTGTGTGTGTGTAAGTGTGTGTGTGCTTGTCAGTGTGTATATGTGTGCGTGTGTATGACTGTATGTGTGTATGCGTCTCTGTGTATGCTTGTGTGTGTGTACGTGTGTGTGTATGCCTGCGTATGCGTGTGTGTATGCATGTGTATGTATGTCTCTGTGTGTGTGTGTGTGTGCTTGTGAGTGTGTACGCGTGTGTGTATGCGTGCGTGTGTATATGCGTCTGGGTATACGTGTGTGTGCGTGTGCGTGTGTGTATGCATGTGTGTATGCATGTATGCCTCTGTGTGTGTAAGTGTGTGCTTGCGAGTGTGTTTCTTAGATCGGAGCTCTTGGAGCTCAAAGCCTGTGGAGCTCAGAGCTCGGAAGTGACATTTGCATATGACCTCTGTGAGGTCACTTCCGCTTCCGTTCACGTGCCCGGAACTGACCTTTGACCCCGGCGCGCGAGGTGTAAAGGTTTCCACCGCGTATACCCAGACGCATATACACACGCACGCATACACACACGCGTACACACTCACAAGCACACACACACACACACACACACACACAGACATACATACACATGCATACACACACGCATACGCAGGCATACACACACACGTACACACACACACACATACACAGAGACGCATACACACATACAGTCATACACACGCACACATATACGCGTGAACACACTGACAAGCACACACACACTTACACACACACACACACACAGATGCATACAAGCACATACTCACGCATATACACGCACAAGCACACGCCTACACACACATACACACGCACACAGACGTATACACACCTACACGCACACACACGCGCATTCACGCACACCCACACACATACACACACCTATGCATACACACACACACATACCTACACACACACATGCATGCACACACACACAGACACATACACACAGACGCAGACACACAGGTAAACAGACACACACACACACACATGAGTGAGTGAGTGGTCATATAAGGTCGTTTGTACACCAGGTCATTGAGTGCACTTGACCTGCATCCTTTTCATGTTGTCGGATCATGTTTAGACATGTTGGGGTATGACGTCACTTTCGATGTGAATTGAAGGAAAGGAGATGGTACTGACCTGTTTGTGGGGGTTCGTTTGAGTGTGCTAAAAATAGATCACCAGCTAGCGTGCTATAAAAGGGAAGCGGCCTGGTCGTTTCATCAGACACTCTGTCAACCACCAAGATGTTCACTTGTACTACGTGCTCGAAAGCATTCACTCGTCTGCACGACTTGCGCCGCCATGAGGCTACCAAGCACGAAGGAACCGCCCGGCATAGCTGTACGATATGTACACTGTCGTTTCAGCGCCCAGATCATTTACAGCGCCACACACGTGCACGCCATGAAGTACCCAAGCGTCCATGCGAAGAATGTGGTCGGATTTTCAAACTGACCAGTCAGTTGCTGCGACACCAACGCACACGACACCCTGTTCTGCAGTCACGTCTGCAGGTAGAAGAGTCCGTAGGCACCAGTATCGAGAAAGCGGGAACTCCCACCCATCGCACGAGGGTTGAAGATGATGATGTCGCCCTAATTCAACAGTCAAATTCCGACGACAAGACATTGGGCCAGATTTTGCACGACGAGGAGAGCAAAGTACACTTCGTGGACGAACCCATACATGTTCCTAGCGATCTGTTACACGAACACCATCCAGTGAGTGACATCTATCGGCGCCATTGGCACATGATCCGGCACTGTTTCTACCGTCATCGCCCCATTCAAGATATCTACAATTTCCGACCGACCAACCTCACCCGCCTACGCAGCTACGTGAAAGCCATCTTCAACGATCAAACTACGGCCTTCAAGTTGAATCTGGCGTTTGGTTATGTGCTGCAGCATAAGGACACAGACCAAGCCCGATATTTTGTACCGAGCAGTGATATCCGGGTATTTGACCAACCGTTTACCATCATTAACCGGGCGTCGCTAGAGGCAATGCTGGAGAAATCCGACACCGTGGATCCCTTGAATGGGCTCCAACAACAACGCCCCCAACACACAACAAGTCGTAGAGAGGGTGACCAATGTCACGTTTTTCGTTACCAAGCTGACCGACCACCCCATCGGCTGAATGTGCCACCCCACTGTGATGAATACCATAGCATGCAATACATACTCTATATGTCTGGTCCCTCGACTTGGGGTAGTTGAACTGAGTGCCAAAAATAGATCACCAAATAGTGTGTACTATAAAAGTGGAAGTTATTCTTGTCGCTCATCCTGGATACCTGTCAACTACCAAGATGTTCACTGCACAATCCTTGCCGTGAAGCAGTTTGCTCGAATAGAAAGCCATATCGTCACGAGGCCTCCTTCCACCCACAACGATGCACTTTGCAGCATTGTATAATCTGTGCACGATCATTCAATCGGGTGATAATTTGTCGCTTTTATGAGAAGGCACTTCGAGAACTACAAGATGACACCTTCCAGGACGCATTCGAACTGTGAATAGCCCATCTCGACCCCAAATACCTTCCTTCACTGCCCCAAAATGGCCACTTTACTTACTACAACCAACTGCGCATGCGCAGATTAACGCGACTTGCATTCAAAAACACACCATTCTGAATCTACCCCACACAAGCTTCACTTTGACACCTCACACGACCCATTCGAACCGTGAATAGCCCATCTCTATCCCAAACACACCCCTACATAACACCCAAAATGCCTGTTTTCTATACTACGGCCAGACTGCGCATGCGCAGACTATTGGACACGGACGGACCATTAGCCCAGTCGGATGCTACTCCACGAGAGCTTCAAAATAAGACCTCAACCGACCTCATAGGATCATTAGGGGCTCACCTAGACTCCAGCATGTCCACCCCGTATGGGCCTATACACCCATAGCCATGTAGTATATAGGCCTATGGGCCCACCCAGGCCTCGGTGACTTTTTTCAAAAATTTCACCGATTCGCTCCGGGACACTTCCTATCATGTTTGTCTTGACGAGACGAGTAAAACGAGACCCCACAACCCTACCGCAAATGTATAGAAGTACGTTTCCCAGGGGGACAAACATTGATCCTATACCCCCAGTATGGGACTATATGGGGCTATATCGTACTTTTTCAAAAATTTCACCGATTCGCCGGGACACTTCCTATCATGTTCTAAATGACGAGACGAGTAAAACGAGACCCCACAACCCTACCGCAAATGTATAGAAGTACGTTTCCCAGGGGGACAAACATTGATCCTATACCCCCAGTATGGGACTATATGGGGCTATATCGTACTTTTTCAAAAATTTCACCGATTCGTGCCGGGACACTTCCTATCATGTTCTAAATGACGAGACTAAGAAAACGCGACCCCACAACCCATACCGCAAATGTCGAGAAGTAGGTTTCCCAGGGGGACAAACATTGATCCTATACCTCCCATACCCCATATAGGCATTTTCCGTAATTTAGGATAAAGTCCGTATTCCGTATTTTTTCAGGAAAATTTTTACATACACCCACCCTGGAACTAGGGGAGATAACTCTATTGATAGGCAAGCCCCGTTAAGCCCGGCGACCTATATACCCCCCATACCCCATATAGGCATTTTCCCAGGTTTTTCGATAAAGTCCGTGTTCCGTATTTTTTTTTTCAGGAAAAATTTTACATGCACCCACCCATGCTTGAAATATACTTCACTTTGATACCTCACTCGACCCAATCGGCTCATTAGGGGCTCCCCTAGCTCCAAAACGTCTATTTCCATACCCTTTTCCCACAATTCCCTGTCTGTGCATGCGCAAAATGGTGACAACGCCCGAGCCGCTAGTCCAGTCAAATGCCCCTTCACAAATGCTTCACTTTGATACCTCATATGACCCCATTGGACCATTAGGGGCTCCCCTAGCTCCAAAACGTCTATTTCCATACCCTTCGGCCACCGCGCATGCGCAGAATGCCGATACTTCAACCCCACACCCAGCCCATCAGATGCCCCTTAACGAATGCTTCACTTTGATACCTCACTCGATCCCATTGGACCATTAGTAGCTCCCCTACATCCCAAAACGGCTATTTCCATACCCTTGGGCCACCGCGCATGCGCAGAATGCCGCTATGTCAACCCCACACCCAGCCCATTAGATGCCCCTTCACATAAGCTTCATTTTATCTAGGGACTACTTTTTCTCCGCGGAAGCTTTTTCCCGAGACCGAATCACCGCCAGACATGATCGCATCACCGCGGATGAATACATCTTTGACCTGGGTCACGTGATATGCAAATTTGGAACTCTCCTGTGCTGGAGGTAGCTTTTGGTCCTTCTGCCGGAACTATACGCCACTTGACCTCTGTGACCTTGAAATGAGGTCGAAATGAGGTCAATACGCGCTCTGCCGTCCTTTATATACTACTGCTGACGTACTTGCATTGATACAAGGAATCGTCTTTGTTAGGCAAATCCACGGCATCGTCAACAATCGGTCGGGCAATTGCGAATTCTATGATGGTCAAGGTGTATTTGGAACTTCCGAACGGAACCGATTCTCACTCGGTGAGCCCCACATGTCGCACGAATGTCCTATAATTTGGCATAGGGGGCCGATTTACTCACGCGGATCCACACGATCCACAATATCATGAATATCGCTATACCAGCAATGGGTCAATTACTCGAAATAAAAAATTCTTACTATTATTACTATTACGAATTCTCGCATTCACGTATCTGCATGCGCTTTAATTCCAGTGACGTAGAAGTAGGAAGACACTGGAATTAAATCGCATGTAGATTGTGAATCCGTAATAGTAGTATGAGTTTGTTTAATCGCTAAAGATCTTATAATAATAAATTGACTACTATCATTCAATCTGAAAGTAAACAGTGGAGTTTACAGTTACATGTACATGATCGCGCGTAGGTCTTATTTAGATCGGGTGCAGCACCTGATAATGAGGTCAGGCGGCCCAATTTTGAAGCAGTTTTCGTTTGTTTCCACATCTATGTGCTAAGATATTGTGATGTGAGAAATAAATTAGCATACTCGTGGTCATTTATCTGATTTTTATCACACCCGTTTAATGAAACCCATATGAAACTCAGATAAATGACCACTCGTAGTGATAATCTATTGGATCACATAACTGCATTGTTATTATGGGCAATTTTCGTATAAAACTTGGTGCAATTACAAGCGTCTGATCCGTCATTCATACTTGAGCCGTCGTCCATCAAAGAACATCCGAGTCGATGATCTAAAGACCTATTCCATATAACAGTATTAGCACCAAATTAAAAAAGAGAGCCATAGTATACATAAACATGGTTTCCTGCAAGAGAGAAGCGGTCAACAGTTTCAAATGATGCCGGCAATACATCAAGATGCTCCAAAAATATCAAATCCGTATCGCTGATCAGTATTCTTAATCAGTATGATATTCGTTGTAAAATCGTCATCTAGAGAATGTTGTATCTCAGTCACGCTTTGATTGTGTGTGTTCATATGAACACCATGAGAATCTTGAAGTACATGGGTTCATATAGCTCGGGGTTAGGGGCAAAACACTTCCAAAGACGCAGATTGGATAATACCTGTAGCGTGAGAAAATAAATTCGACTGGTTGTGAAGTCATTGAACTATTTTTCCCCATTCATAACATTTTACTACGAAATACCATGTTTATGCAACAAGGACATGGATAGCTGTAAGATGGTAATTTTGTCCATATACATGCATCAGCCTGAAACTATTATTGACCGTAGCCATGCAAGTAGCACTGATCGCCAATACATTATTGCAACTGTTCTGAGCTTCATAGTTCGCATAGCACCCAAACTGTCTGTCAATGTTATTTGGCTAAGCGAGCTCGCCAATCGGTAATACGGTACGGTAATCCCCAAATCTCGAACGTAGCTTTTTAAAACTTGTTCATTCTTCTACAGTGTCTGTGTGAATTCTTCCCGATGTTTGCGTATTCTATACAATATATGCAATTAGAGACATCGAAATGGGTTACGCATGATTTTGTCAGTCTACGGTAGCATGTCATCACATCGTGGAGAACTCGCGCCGCGCATGATGGCATTCAGTGATCACGAGTGTAACCCGTGGCATGACATGACCAAAAAGAAATAATATGTATGAAGAATTGTTAATTGACAAGCTACTATTATTGCATTTTGTTGTGAAATTTTCCGCGATATTTTGAAATGTTGTGAAAACTGATCAGCCTCTAAAGGAAGATGCTCAAATTATGTTTTGAAACTATATCGTCTTTGCGTATAAAGCAAATTGTAAGGCTTTGATGAGCCTGAGCCAGGGTCAGTCTCTCGATGGGGAGGAAATAAAGGCAAGCAATTTTGAGATCTAGATGACGATGAAAAATAATTTTGTTATAACTTGCTTAATATAGTTATTTAATGAACAGAATCTTAATATGCAATTTAATATGAAATTTATGACATTCGTTGAGTAAGTTGTGCATGTTGTTCGTTAAAGCTCATAAGATATTAGACTTACTCAACTCGTGTAATACTTTGATATTAATCGTAAAAGATCCTCTATGGATATCCTCGAGATAGAAAAGTTGGTGTCGTGTTAGTTGCAAGCATTTTTTTAAAGGTCAACTTGAAGTGGCACATTTTGCAATCCATCGACCTATGGAAGACGGATAGGCCTCTCGCAGTTTCGACTTTCTTTCAATGATCTTGCATTATTGTATCGTACTTTCGCTCTATCGTGTAAAAACCTCGCTCTTTCGACTCTCGTGTGTTGAAGAATAATTTTTCTTTCAACGCATTATATTCAGAGAACTATTTTTTCAAGCGGACTTAAAAGTATCGCGGTAGGCTCGAGATTTCGGCTTCGCGGATAGAAAAGAGGGGAATAGCAGGTAACATTGGACAACGGCAAGACAGGTCAAGGTCATACTTCATTTGGACCGTTTGTTCTATCTAACAGGCACATAGTTCATCACTTTCCATGAGCTGTCTTGATATGGCTCATACATCATTGCTCTTGAATATTTGTATCTAATACCGCTCAAACCGCGGTGCTAGGGGCCACGTAGGCATGCCATTCAAGATGTCTGCGTGAACAGCTTCAATAAAAGCGTGGCTGAGATACAGATCGTCGCATAGATCAATTCTGACCCATGGGTGTTTAGATATGCACGCATAATATTGACCTGTTGGGTCATATGACTTCATGTCAGTACGCCGGTATCTCTTTCCACCACCTATATACGTTGCGTTTAATTGAGATTGGCATTGATTGACATGTGTTCAGTCCAATTGAGCACAAACAAACCAGGAACACTATTTGTCTGTACGCGGCCGTGTGTTTGGTCATGTGTTGTTGTAATATTGTAACAGTATCAAGTAGCTCTTTGTAGTACACCATCATGAGTTTATTCCGGAGTCAATGCACCTTTTGGTTTTCAATACCTTCTTTGATAATTACACTACATCATTCTGCCAGGAAAGTATGTCAATCTGATAATTTAGGACGTTTTGTTTTAATTTCGACAAAGATACTTTATCCGGTATACCAACATGCATTAAGGGATATTTGCTGATGCCTTTGAGCAAACGTAATTAGCAGACAAGCAAATTTCCCTCTAGGATAAAACCAGCAATGACCAACGATAACCAGGGGGTTGAACATCAGTCAACTGCTCGCCTACCAGCTTCTCTATGTGTTGTCAAATAATCCCCAGATGAGAACCGAAACGATAAATCTATCTACACAGACCTACGATGAACGATGCAGATAGATAATATTTTATCAGCGTCTCACTGTAAGTGCATATAAAATACATCATAAAAGATCTTGTAGAACCACACACCACTCAGTTCAGAGTTATGAGAGACGAGTAAAAAAATCACTGTTCAGATATATAACAAGTATCAGTCCAGTTAGATATCCAGTGTAATCAATCGTGTCTAACTTAGGAGAGGGGTACTACAGTACATGATTAGATGAATAATCATGTTGTATGGTGGCCGAGAGGGGCCATCGTCACTTCGCCATCGTACGTCAAAAAACAGAGCGATGGAGCGATAGAGCGATGGCGATAGAGCGATAGAGCGATGGCGATAGAGCGATAGAGCTATGGCGATAGAGCGATAGAGCGATGGCGATAGAGCGATAGAGCGATAGAGCGATGGCGATAGAGCGATAGAGCGATAGAGCGATGGCGATAGAGCGATAGAGCGATAGAGCGATGGCGATAGAGCGATAGAGCGATGGCGATAGAGCGATAGAGCGATGGCGATAGCGATAGAGCGATGGCGATAGAGCGATAGAGCGATAGAGCGATGGCGATAGAGCGATAGAGCGATGGCGATAGAGCGATGGCGATAGAGCGATAGAGCGAAGTACATGACTGCGCATGTCTCATAATCATGTATATTCATACGGTGATAATCGTACTTCCAACACAAGAGAGCTCGCCGCTTAACTCTAGTTATTATCAGGCGGATTCATAATACTATAGGGACCAGCAGCATATCACAAAGATTACACAGATAAAACAGAGAGATAGACCGATAAGTTTTATTGTATATGGGCTAAAATAATAAACATTGGCTAAAAGATCGACATAAGAATCTAATAAATAAAGCAGTGATATTCGCTGTCTGGTGAACATATACATCTGGAACATTTGAAATCAAGTTTTGTAACTAATACGGATCAACGCTTGTAAAAAAATCAACGTAGAATCGCAATAGAAGAGGTCACTCTCCCCCCCCCCCCTAAAATATTGGTGATCTGATTTACCCATAGTCTCGTAATTTTTCGTCAAATTCAACTTCTAAGAAAAGACAAGTTCGTCCGTCGATGCGTAAGTTGAATTATTTGAAGTTGTGGGTGCCGAACGCGGCCATTTGCGCGTTTTTATCGAAAAAGAAAGGCGGATGTCATATGAAACTGATAATTCATTAAGATTGTGCTGATCGTGGCTGGACTTAACACTAAATCGCATAGAACAAACACTGATTTTGTTTTATATATCTTATTTGGTTTTGTTAGGTAATACACATTGTACATACAATATTTTATTGTACTAAACAAAAATGGTTGTATTTGTAATTAGAAACTCAATGTTATATAACAAACAGATACATCGTCATTACACCTCGATTTATCTACGCAAACAACACCATAAGAGTCTAAACAGTAAATGCAGCGATGACCAATACTGGTAAAACAAGCGCCATTCGCAGTTCTTATACTGGAAATATTTATCGGTTCCGTACGCACATTTAAAAAGCGTTTTGAACACTTTTCAACCAAGGGAGTTTTAACTACTTTAATTTTATATATAGAAAATTTAATAATAGAAATACAGTAGTTGAGTGGCTGATGTCTGGGTTGTAAAACTTTTTCTGGAGAAAATATAATTGGAACACACGCCAATGCGAACCAATTTTCCAGTAAACTCCACCAAGGGTAGATATGTTCACATTCCCAAAAGAGATGAATAATAGTCTCTGGAACTTTGCTACAAAATGTACATAAGTTAGATATATCAGCGTAAAGTTTATGTGCAAAAATGTTGGTAGTCAATATTCGGTTAATAATTCTGTATCGAAACCATTTAAATTTCACATCTCTTTGTTACATTATTATTCCATATATACCACTCCGAATCACTATAATTTTTTTCAAGAACTGTTTAGTACAGTAAATTTAAAGGTCAAGAGATTTCTATATAACATTTTATTACAGCCTTTTTTTTACACTTATTAATAGTGAAATAGGGGGCGGTATCAACGGTATCATATATTGTTTCTGTAATAGTCCAAATCTCATGTTGTTTGCGGCTTTCCGTACTGCTTGAGTAGTATATAAAACTGATATTGACACAACTTGACCTTTGACCTAAACAATTTGCATATTGGGGAGAAAAACTACCTCCGAACACAGAAGAGTTCCAATTTTTACAGGTCACT
>JAVTVY010021424.1:0-95576 GCA_036873755.1 Hanleya hanleyi | reverse complement strand
AAGTAATGCGGCTAGAGGTGGACTCTGTTCCTACCCTTTGCTCGCATACTTGGCTAGATAATCAGATGCCATCGTGATGCCTTGAAGTCCCTTCGTCTCCGGCATGGTCTGTCCTCTATGCTTGTGGAATTGTCGGGATCTTGCTTGCTTGAGCGGCGCCCCCCCCCCCTTTTTTGATAGGAGTGGTAGACTATACCCTGGGCTGTAGCTATAGGCCCAGTGTAGTCATTCTGTCTGTCTGTACAGACATGTCTGAAGATAGCCATCAGCATGAGTTGAATTGATCGTCCAAGCGCAGGTGTCAACAGTATCGTTCAACGATAAGTTTTCCCCAAAGTGGCCCGGACGTCACACTGGCTCTAATCTTGTGAGACGATGTCTCCATAAAGGAGAAGGAGCGTTGATGGTGAGTTGGTTAAACCAGTCGGCAGTCTTCTTCAACCCAGACGGTGATCATGAACTAGTGATGTCCGCTGATGGGTCTGTTAGAAGTGATGAGAGAGGAAGACAGCTGGAACCCCTTGTCGGTTCTATAAAGAGTGCTCCAGGCCTCTGACTGGATATAAAAAACCTCTTCTCCTCCAGCAGGTACACGAAATCTGTTAGCGCTTGAATCTGGTACAGTCTTTGGACGTCTGGTCCCTGACGTGTGGAATCGTTCTAAATGACGAAATCCGGGATGGGATGAAAGGATCTGGTTGACCAGTCTGTCATCCCTGTCAAGGAACTAGGTTCTACTGCGCAATGCTCTGATTGCGTAGTGAAGACTGTCATGGAGCTGTCTTGCAGGACAGGATCTTGACTACAGTTGGTAGAACTGGTTTGAATGGCAGGCGTAAGAATGCCCTAGTACCACATCCAGGTCTCCTTGGGTGGTAATTGATGTGTTCGGCGAGACTGTAAGGTGAAGACCATGGAAAGCCGAGATGCTGGAATGTAGTCGATTCCGTGGGTGAACTTGACCACCCTGGATGATGCTGAGTGATACCCCTGTGTACTGCTTGACTGAGATTCCCTGCCCTGATACAGATGCAGAAGGAAAAACCAGCTGTTGCTGGAACAGAAACAGTGTTGGCCACAGGTCCTCTACTATAGTACATTCTCCGGGTTTGATGCGACTGTACAGTAAATAGTAGCTTGCTGCTGTCATTGTCTGTACAATTGGTCCTGGAGAAAAACCCTGGTCTGCAAGGAAAATCTGGACCGTAGCCTCCGTGGAAAAGTGATCTTCCGGTTGTAGTACCCTGTAGGACTTGGAGGAAGCTGTCGGCGGGAACCCTGAAGTGATGTGAAACACATGGTGTTGTGACATGGTATTGCTGATACCGTGCTGCTAGGACCAGTGTCGATGTTTCTAGAAGACAGTGACTGGAATGTTGCTCCCCCCCAAACTTGACGCAACTGACGACCGTACTGAACGTTCGTAATCAATGCTGATGTGTTGTACAACCGCAACCTCCAAAGGGGACCGCCTTCTTAGCGTAGATATCCTTAAGGAAGATGATGCGTTGCTTGTCTATCGTGGTATCCATGTGATGTGTCGGCTATCTGTTGCCGGACTAATGGACCCCTCTAAGCTATGAATTCCGCATCGGTGAATGTGAACTTCTATGTGCTCGGTTGAAACTGAATCCGGCATCGCCACTCTGGAAGGGGGTGAAGATGTTCCGGGACGAGCATCCTTAGATTGCTTGTTCTTGCCCTCAGGAGCAGTTGTAGTTGAGAAACTGTAATGAGGAGTACCTGGAGCTAGCCAAAACTGTGCTAGGTCCCGGATGAGTAGTAGACTGTAGTTCCATCCCACGGACCTCTGGGTCATGGTGTTGATGGTCTGGTTCTCGGTGCAGGTTCCATATGCCGGAAACCTGCTTGCCGCTTGAATGTAGCCGTACTACATAATCCGTGGGGTCCCTGGAAATATCCCTGGACCGCCATGATCATCGAGCGAAACTCGAAAAAGGCCTCTGGAAACGTCGAAAAGTGACGACAATCGGGAGTCGGAGTCCAACTCCTGTAGAGTCGAATATGCTCAGTAAGTGTCCAGCTCCGTCGTCTGGTCCGGTCTCTACTGTCATCCCGATGAATGCTGGAGTCCCAGGTTCTGTTCTGGAGTCCTAATTCGCATTCCGGATTAGAGATGACTTTATCCTCGTGTCCTATTCCAGTGTCCGGGTCCGTGTTGACTTGGCCTTGGAAGGGACCTCAATGTGAAACTAGGCTTGCCCACTGTAGACTGGATGTCTCACCCCAAAGAAAAACGGATTAAGTCAAAACCGACTAGCCGTTTCTCCCGAAATAGATTCCCCTGATCATGATGTCGGGTGTAGGTGGAGTCCTAGATTATCCGATGAGGAGTAGGATCCGGCTCTTAGAAGACTGGGGATGATCGTCAGATGAAGTGTCGGGACTTGGAGTAGACCTCACGTAAGGACTGACTTCTTCGACGAAAACTTGACAAAGAGTGACGCTGATCTTCTATATCATCAGGGTCGACCTTCTACAATCAGGTGAGTGAAGACTCGAAGCTTGGGAAGGATGAAAGGATGACTAGTGGTTTGAAGGTGAAGCTTGAGAACCATCAATTCTGACTGACGAGGTTGCCCCTGTCCCGGTCGGAAGATTCCCTCTTTACCTTGGAACTGTCCTTTCTTGTAAGGGCGAACACCACTCTGAGCATCTAGCTTGGGTTGTCCGAGTTCTGACCGGAGAAACCTCCGTGGCGACCTCCTCTGTTAGAGTCGATAAGGCGCCGAAGAATTCCATCTTGGGCCGTGAAAAGGTCAAGGATCCCTCTTATGCTTCACGTCTAGATCCTGAATCACCTTGGAAATAGCCGTCAGGAACCAATCAGAGTATGATGTAATTCTGTGTTGTGTCAGCATCATATCTTCCACAGCACAGGCTTGCTTCTGTTGAAGTACCCCCGCTGGTGTCCTCGTGAAGTTCAACAGTCTGTCAAGATCCGGTTCAGACTTCGGGCCCTGAACGGTGGATTGTCTCCGTGAAGAGTGTAAGCCTTGTAAGGACCGGGCTCCTGGAGAGATGACGAAGTCTCCAATTGTCGATCCAGTGCGTCGTATAGGTTGGCTGATGCTGGAGATGGTGCGCAGGTTGGCACAGCTTCCTCCTCAGAAGGTTTGTTTAAACCGTAAAGAGGTGCCGTAGTAAGTTTTCTCCGTTCCCGGCGGGGTCATCAGGCAGCATTTTATTGCCGACAACCGATCAGGGCATCTCTGGAGTCAACGTGTGTACCGCCGCTATCCTGACTTTGAAGGGTAGCATGTCTTATTCTTCTACCTCCGCCTGACGTAGGAGGTGAATCTGTATGAGATGAGGATGCCGAGGAAGTGGAACGTCGTGCGTGATCCTCATAGTCCGAGTCTGAGTCTGGTCGAATCCCGTGCAGGATTCGAACCAGCGACCCCAGAGTCAGGCACCTAATTGCCAGCACTGTATGTCGGGGATCTAAATCACTCGGCCAACGGGCCTTCCACCGTTGCTAGAAGAATGGGTTGTGTCATCTCACGGGTCTCCGATGAAGGAACTCTACCCTGGTAAGGGGCTGTGAAGCCTGGAGATGACTGTGCTTCTTGACCAGGCTTGCCTTGGAAGGTACCCCTGCAGCAGAAGTCTGTTCCTTGGGGGCAGGTCCAGAATGGTGATCTACGAGTCCCTGTTCATCTCTGGACTTCCGTTTTATCCCGATGCTCCGGGCTACGGTGATGGTGGGTAGACGTCCGCTCCTCGCCATCAATGCTTGTTGACGAGAAACCGGTGAACGGCTTCTCCCTCGTCTGTTGTAAGGTCGCTCCGGGGTATAGTCCCTATGGTACCGACTCCGGTAGGCTGGACTAGGTGAAGGGGTCCGACGTCTAGGACGGTCCCTATCCCGATGATGACGTACAGGATAGGAATTTCGGCGTTGTAACGGTGTGCGACTTCGTTTACGAGATCTGCTTGCCGTAGTACCGAGGTGTGGCTCCGTTGTACGGGTCCAAGCTGGAGTAGAGGCCGGCTCACGGCGTTCTGGCTGAGTCCGTTCCTCATAAGTCTGTGACTCCTTGGATGTGGAGTCTCGGTGATCTGTATAAGTCCGTTCTGCTTGAGTCCGTGACTTCTCAGATGTAGACTCTCGGCGCGCTGGATAGGTCCGTGTGGTATCCCGCTCCGTGGTACGGCTCCGGGTCCGTGGTACGGCTCCGGGCTGTAGTTTCCTCCCGCGGTGCTCCGGTATCGGAGTCACGGCGGTCTGGATAGGTCCGTGAGGTCTCCCGTTCCGTGGTACGGCTCTCTGGATAGGGCCGTGATGTCTCCCGTTCCGTGGTACGGCTCTCTGGATAGGGCCGTGATTCCTTGGAATCCAGGTCCCTGTAGGCCTTTGGCTTGTCCGACTCCCGGCGTCCCGTATAGGGCCGTGACTCCGTGCCGTGGAACCGGTGAGCTGTGCTTGAGCCGGGGTCCCGCTGTAGTGGTGGAGTCCGTGATCTTGATTCTCGGACTGCCTTCTTCGCCGTGTCCGTCTGTGTCTCCGGGGTACGGCGGTTCTTTGGGGACTTGGATGAACGAGGAGTTGGTATCCGAGGACTCGCTTTGATCCGTGTCTGTGACGGGGCTGTCTAGTAGAGTCCGTGTCAGCACTCTAGCCGGTGCAGTAGAAGTAAATCGTATCGCCGTGGCTTGGGCTTGACTGGTCTGCACTTTGCCTATTCTCTCGGTATCCCGGTAGTCCCTGTAGGCTCTTGGCTTGACGGGGTCTCGGAGTTCTGCATTGGGCCGTGATCTCTCCGAGCCATGGTCCCGTATGCTGATCTAAAGTCCGTGGCCTGTAGGTGTGGACTCCCGGTGAGACGTAGACTCTCGGCGTACTGGATAAGTCCAAACTTCATAGGTCCGTGTCGTTCTCCGTTCCGCGGTACGGCCCGGAGTGCCGTAGTACCGCCTCTGGAAGTAACCTCTCTCTCCGATGGTCGGGTCCGAGGTGCTCTGCAGTCGGAGTCCCGGCGCTCTGTGGTGTCGATGTCCTTGGTAGTCCCGGTCTGTGCTCCGGACTGTAGACTTGTCCACCGTTCCCGCTTGAAGGCCCAGGGTACGGCTCTTTGCCGGGTCCCGGTTCTTCACCAGGTCCCGGCTGGAAGACTTGTCTTTCTTGAGTTGCGGAGGCTTGGATGAACGGGAACTGTAATCCGAGGTCTGCCCAGATCCGTGGTTGTAACGGCTCCGGTATAGAGTCCGTAACTCATCTTCTCCGGTGAACTTGAACTAGGCCGTGTCTTGGGTCTGTAACTTGTTCACCGTCTTGAAATGTAGCTCCAGGGTACTGCTCTTCGCCGTGGAGCTGTGATCCTGTGTCCGTGATCTGTACTGTTTCACGGGACTGTTGTGAAGATTGCACTGGCAACAGTATCGTTCAACGATAAGTTGCTGGTAGGAAAACTTCGTTTACAGCCAAGTCGTTGAAGAGGGCCTGAGTAGCTTGCTTCTCAGCTGGACATCTTGCCAGGTCAGCGGCCGCTCTCCAGAGTTGACTGCGTCGCCATAGGATAGCTATGCCAGGTCACGTCGTCCCAGTCTGCACATTCACGGCATGTCACTTGACTGTAAACACACCTGTGCCCTGCACTTGAAAACAAAGAAAATGCAAGTCTTTAACTGGTTAAAACTGACGACATGATTCGTTCCTTATAAATCTTTATAGCTGGGCGACTACGTTGGTTCATAATGAACTCACGGGAGAAAAAAATAACCCTAGAGTGCGTCTATAACAATCCAAAAGTTACTGTTTACAGGAGCTCTTTCAAAACAGGTCTTGTCACCAAGACTGCAAAGGAAAAAGAGTGATGGACATGCGCGGAGAGCACGCCACCTGGCGGACGATCGACGCAGCGATCAAGGGAGATAATTTTGTTTGCAGGAGATCTCCAAATGGAGGATATTGGCATTTAAGTGATAACAGGTGAAGATTTGAGACACAAACATACATCATTAAAGATTTTGCATAAATTAAAGATGGCCACCAAGGTTTCCGCCAAATCAGAGAAACCAGAACTGTCATTTGTCGTAAGTCTCTTGATTCATCGATGATGTATACCAAATTTTACATTGAGCACTTGAACGGTATCAGAGAACGAGATCATTAATGATTTTGCATAAATTAAAGATGGCCGCCCATCCTTCCCTCCACTCAGAGGAACTGATGTGGTTATTCATTGCAAGTCTCTTGATATATCGATGCTGTATACCAAGTTTGGTATAGAACACTTAAATGGTATCAGAGATATATATCATTAAAGTTTTTGCATAAATTAAAGATGGCCGCCAAGGTTTTCGGTCAATCAGGTCCCGATTCAAAGTATCTGGATGTATCGATGATGTCTACCAACTTTCATATAAAACAAGTGAATGGTATCAGAGATATGTATCATTATCGATTTCGCATAAATTAAAGATGGCCTCCAGGATCTCCAGCTAATCAGAAAAGCCGGTTTGGTAATTCATTGAAAGTTGCTTGATGTATAAATGATGTATACCAACTTCCGTATTAACAAGTTGAATGGTTTCTGAGATATGGATCATTATCCATTTTGCATAAAATTAAAGATGGCCACCAAGGTTTCCACCCAATCAGGTCCCAATTCAATAGGCTTCTGGTCCTTGACTAGGTAAATAAGCATACCAAATTTCAGTGATGTAAGTGGACTTTTGTCAAAAAACCTGAAAATACTATCCTAGCACTTTAGGCCGGGGTCCAGGCCTGGAAGCTCTGGGGTCCTAGATGGCTGGAGATGCATTCGAGCCAATTTCTGGCAAATAAAATAAGAAAATATGATTGGCAAGCCACTACGTTTTTTGTGTTGTTTTTCAAGCATAACCTGTTTCATAATACACCCTCATTCTGATTCTGAAATAAGCAAACTTATTTTGAAAATTAATTTCTGTAAATTTATTCAGAGACTCCTGTATGGAATGATGGAACATCTGGATCACACATTATCACATATCTAATGTCTAACCTGAGGTATTGCCGATTTTGCGTGAGCTTGTAAAGATTTTTTTCCTGAGCTGCCATAGCGTACTCTATCATTACAAATGGTACATTCAGCCAAACCTGGCAAATTGAGTTTCCTTATGTAGTCTGCCAAGGTGATCCCCGTGACAGTCTTTGTCCTCCAGCCATGACCAACGAAACTTATTTTTGATACTCTTATCCACCTCAGTGCTATGTCGGCACTGCGATGATTTTCACTCCGGCAAAAAAGGCGCAATTTTCACTTCAGACTGCCACGTTGTTGTTGTTGTTGTTCCGGACGTCCCTCCTTTCAGACTAGGAGCACCCTCTTACAGAGGTATTTAGAAGCTTGCAGTAACCCCGCCGCTTACTAGGGTGGTCGAGACAGGGTCAGTAGCAGTCGAGGTCCCATGCTGTGCAGGCTGTGCAAGTAACTTATTTACAGTGCATTGACACCTCCTGACTACATATAGACCGAAATATCCCATAATAGTTTCGGCTGCTAGCGATTTGAGCGCCAGAACTACAGGGGACAACTCTAGTTGTCTCCCGAGTTGTCTCCCGTATCACGTGGCGGACAAATCATTATAAAAATGGCGACTACGTCGGTTCTTCGCTAGAGACGATCGGGATCCAATTTTGAGGATTAAAAATGGTAACAATACATCGGTAACAATCGATTTGGTCGACATCAAGTATCACTTTCCTGGTAAAACCGGACGAGAATCTAAATTTCTATAAAAACCGAATTTTTTCCAAGTTTCAACAAAAAACCGGATTTCCGGCAAAAACCGGAAGACTTACATCACTGAAATTTGGAATTCAACAGTGGAACCGTTTTCCGGCTATCTCGCTCACATACGGACGTACGGACGGATGGACGTACAAGATGACAATAAAAAGCAGACTTGTTGTCAATAGCTTTTATACGAGATCTCAGAGAATAAAAATAAACAGGTCACACACATTTTTCAGTGTTAGCCCTGGACGGTATTTTCGCCGATTTACCACCTTGGTTTCTAGATCGATAAATTTACTGCTCATTTTAAAACACAAGAAACAGTGCAACTTGCATATTGTATTCTTCTTCGAAAATATTCTAAAATTCTGAAAAAATTTCTAAGTCAACAATTTCCATGCTTTTTCCAGCCTTCTTTTGATTACATGGACATAAACCCTGAAATTTCTATAGCCGGGAAAAAATTTCTATGTCGTGAAATATTTGAATAATTGATTCAAGATTTTCTAGATGCTATTTAGTTGTGTGTTATAGCCTGTATTAGATTACAAGTAAATCTATTCAGATCAAGATCTTATACGTACGTAGATTCACACAATTCAGTCTGATCAGTGCAAAGTGCATGAAGGGATTTTCTGGCCTGGGTTTCCAGCACAACAACTTCAGAATGCGCCATTCAACGAAGATGATTTCATAGTTCTAAAGTTTTGCAGTGAGATGTAAATTTATCAATCAGCTTCAAGGCCTCGTCTACACTTTTAGTTTGGGCATGACAGAAGACAAATTCATCAGGACTAAGATTAGTCGTTTATTAGTAGACTTTCGGAACAGCCTTCCTGACCTCTTGACTTTTCCAAATATGCCCATATTTGAAAAATTAGAAGCCAGCAATGTGTCATATTTCATCCTCTTTGAACTGAAGTTGTGAGTAGCCGTTATTGTTTTGACTGGAGAGACGCCTACATGTCCTTTCAGCGAGCACATCAAAGAGACTGTTCTACAGTATTTTCCCATTATAAAGTTGGCTTGTCTGTGAACCCGACAAAGCACGCTATAATGTCATCGGTTCATTAACTTTAAACAGTTTGTTCGGGGAGTAAATGAACTGCTCTGAGTGCAGGGGCTGGTACGGAGTCTTTTTTCTTTCTTTTTTTCATTTCGGTGCCCGAACTCATGGCGCCCAAACCGGCTATAACGAGCTCAAAAACAGCCTGGATCAGGCCCTGAGCTTACATGAAATTAGTATCCGAAAAGGTGTATATTACTTTTCGTTATGTTGAGAAGTTTTCACAAAAATGCTGTCTCCAAAGTCTGCATGCTGCCAAACAACAACAACAATAAAGTGTTTTAGAGAACCCTCCCATCTTTTGTAACTCTTACTCTACGATACTGAGCGTATTTATTTTCCTAATATTTCACCTCATAAATAGAACAAGTACATCCTCTAATCACAATAAACATGTGTGCCAAGTTACATAATTATCCAGAGACCTCGGACAACTGAACAGCAAACTTTCTATGTACAATGTACAGGTCTACATGTAAACTTTGCTAAACAAAAAACCTTATTTTTGGCCATAATTTGGATTAATTAATATTTTACCTCATAAATAGCACAGGCATATCGTAGCGAAATATGGGGAATGTTCAAATTATCAAATTCAAAGGGGCACCCCTTGGACTATTTTTCAGACTGTATAGCTGAAAAGCTACATATCAAGTTTCGCAAGACATTGGGAGTACATACAAAAAAGTGTCAATACTGCAGTTATAGGCGAGCTAGGAATATCTGGATATTATTTTAAACATGTATAGAATCTGCTCTGCAGAAAATGGCTCCCTGTTACATAAGGCTTATGCCCAGAATTATAACTAAACTGCCTAGGACAGACTGGGGCAAATGCATATATTTTATTATGTGTAAACTGGACATGGAAAATGTTTTTCTAAACCCTCATCTGTATCATTTAACATTTATTATTAAAAAGGTAAAGACCATCTTGTCAAATGAATTTAACAAGCGTTCTGAGAACCCCAACATCTCGCCTTGTGGGGTCATCCGCCAAAGGTGCAGCAGTATTGAAAGCATACATGTAGAGCAAACAAAAGTTCTGGAATAGGTGATGTGGTACAGACAATAATGTCTGAAATAGATTATCTGGTACAGACAATAACATCAGTCCCATGTGGGATTACTGGCATATAAGTTAATCACACGTAGAATGGATAGGTCCGTGCCGTCGGATTACTGGTGCATAGGGCAGTCCAGTGTGAGATTACTGCTGGATAGGTCAGTCCCATGTGAGATTACTGCTGGAGGGAGGGAATTTGGCTTAATGTCACACTCAAGTTTGTTTCACTCATATGGTGACAGTCAGTTTGGTTGGTGGAGGAAGCCGGAGTACCCGGAGAGAACCACCGCCCTTCGGCAAGTAACTGACAAACTTTCACACATGGACCAGTGAGTCCCGTGTGTTATTACTGATGGATACACCAGTCCCCTGTGGGATTACTGCTGGATAGTCCAGTCCCAAGTGGGATTACTGCTGGATAGGCCAGTCCTGTCTGGGATTACTGCTGGATAGATGAATCTCGTATGGGATTAATGCTGGATAGGACAGTCCCGTGTGGGATTACTGCTGCATAGGCAGTCCAGTGTGGGATTACTGCTGCATACGGCAATCCTGTGTGGGATTACGGCTGGGGAGGCCAGTCCCATGCTGGATAGGCTAAACCTGTGTGGGATTACAGTGGGATAGGTCACTCCCATGTACATGTAGAATTATGGCTGGATAGGTCAGTGCCATACTGCTGCATATTGCAGTCCAGTGTCATATTACTTCTGGATAGGTCAGTCCAATGTGAGATTACTGCTGCATAGGCCAGTCCCGTGTGGAATTACTGCTGGATAGGCCAGTCCCTAGTGGGATTACTGCTGGATAGGCCAGTCCAGTCTGGGATTACTGCTGGATAGGTCAGTCCCATGTGGCATTACTGCTGGATAGGCCAGTGCCATTTGGGAATACTGCTGGATAGGTCAGTCCTGTGTGAGATTACTGCTGGATAGGCCAGTCCCAAATGGGATTACTGCTGGACAGATCAGTTCGGTCTGGGATTACTGCTGGATAGTTGAGTTCCGTATGGGATTACTGCTGGATAGATCAGTCCCGTGTGGCATTACTGCTGGATAGGCCAATGCCATTTGGGAATACAGCTGGATAGCACAGTCCCGTGTGGGATTAGTGCGGGAGAGCTGTGACCTAGGAAAACATGAAACATGTCTACCAAGTTTTATAATCATCCCACGAAAGGTTCAACAAACTTTCCATGTACAGATCTACATGTAAATTTTTGCCTAACAAAAACCTTATCAATAGAAAGGTACAAAGTCTAAACTGCAATAATTAGGACAAAAATTCATATTTAATGTCATATTTCTTAAATAGCACATGCACATCGTCGAATCACATTGAACTTGGGTAGCAAGTGTCAAACTCATCCAACGAAGGCCGACAGCTTCAGAAAACTTTCCATGTACAGGTGTACATGTATATACATGTACATTATTATTGGCAGATTACTTAGACAAAACCCTCAAAATTTGAACAAAAATTAATATTTCATCTCCTAAATAGCACAGGTACATCTTCTTATCACAAGAAACATGTGTACCAAGTTACATAATCATTCAATGACAGCTGACAACTGCAGCAAACTGTGGTGTACAGATGTGCATATGCACTTCAGCTAAACGATTCCTATATATTTCTAAAGCTGTAAAATGCCAAATATTTTCTGAGTGTATGTTCAGTGTTTCAAATTGATGTATCGTGCATCAAATACCATCCGTTATTTCAATTTATTTATAAATTTCAACGACCAGACAGTCGCCTCTTTTGAGCTCATTTTGAACAGTTCAACTCTGCTTTACAGTCTGGCACTCACACTTTGACCAGCGTATAACTGGCCGACAGGACAAGGGTTAAAGGTCATTTCCGGCTCTTTCGACCTATGATCAGTGATTCAACAAATAACCAACAATAACGAAGGATTTGATTGGATAGAGATGTCATCATTCTTCGATACCGTGACCAAATTGACCTCGACCGGGCTCTGTTAGTATCGCGAAGCTGATTAGTTGAGAATGCGGTCATCGTGTGAGACAATTAAAGTTTTTGCATCAATTAAAGATGGCCGCCAAGGTTTTCGGTCAATCAGGTCCCGATTCAAAGTATCTGGATGTATCGATGATGTCTACCAACTTTCATATAAAACAAGTGAATGGTAACAGAGATATGTATCATTATCGATTTCGCATAAATTAAAGATGGCCTCCAGGATCTCCAGCTAATCAGAAAAGCCGGTTTGGTAATTCATTGAAAGTTGCTTGATGTATAAATGATGTATACCAACTTCCGTATTAACAAGTTGAATGGTTTCTGAGATATGGATCATTATCCATTTTGCATAAAATTAAAGATGGCCGCCAAGGTTTCCACCCAATCAGGTCCCAATTCAATAGGCTTCTGGTCCTTGACTAGGTAAATAAGCATACCAAATTTGGAATTCAACAGTGGAACCGTTTTCCGGCTATCTCGCTCACATACGGACGTACGGACGGACGTACAAGATGACAATACCGGCCAAAATTGGCCGAGGGGTAAAAAGCAGACTTGTTGTCTATAGCTTTTATACGAGATCTCAGAGAATAAAAATAAACAGGTCACACACATTTTTCAGTGTTAGCCCTGGACGGTATTTTCGCCGATTTACCACCTTGGTTTCGTAGATCGATAAATTTACTGCTCATTTTAAAACACAAGAAACAGTGCAACTTGCATATTGTATTCTTCTTCGAAAATATTCTAAGACCAAACTCATTTCTCTGAAAAATTTTCTAAGTCAACAATTTCCATGCTTTTTCCAGCCTTCTTTTGATTACATGGACATAAACCCTGGAATTTCTATAGCCGGGAAAAAATGGTGAAGTTGTCGTGAAATATTTGAATAATTGATTTTCTGGATGCTATTTAGTTGTGTGTTATAGCCTGTATTAGATTACAAGTAAATCTATTCAGATCAAGATCTTAAACCCTGTATACGTACGTAGATTCACACAATTCAGTCTGATCAGTGCAAAGTGCATGAAGGGATTTTCTGGCCTGGGTTTCCAGCACAACAACTTCAGAATGCGCCATTCAACGAAGCTCATTTCATAGTTCTAAAGTTTTGCAGTGAGATGTAAATTTATCAATCAGCTTCAAGGCCTCGTCTACACTTTTAGTTTGGGCATGACAGAAGACAAATTCATCAGGACTAAGATTAGTCGTTTATTAGTAAACTTTCGGAACAGCCTTCCTGACCTCATGACTTTTCCAAATATGCCCATATTTGAAAAATTAGAAGCCAGCAATGTGTCATATATTTCATCCTCTTTGAACTGAAGTTGTGAGTAGCCGTTATTGTTTTGACTGGAGAGACAGACGCCTACATGTCCTTTCAGCGAGCACATCAAAGAGACTGTTCTACAGTATTTTCCCATTATAAAGTTGGCTTGTCTGTGAACCCGACAAAGCACGCTATAATGTCATCGGTTCATTAACTTTAAACAGCTTGTTCGGGGAGTAAATGTACTGCTCTAATCTGAGTGCAGGGGCTGGTACGGAGTCTTTTTTTCTTTCTTTTTTTCATTTCGGTGCCCAAACTCATGACGCCCAAAACGGCTATAACGAGCTCAAAAACAGCCTGGATCAGGCCCTGAGCTTACATGAAATTAGTATCCGAAAAGGTGTATATTACTTTTCGTTATGTTGAGAAGTTTTCACAAATATGCTGTCTCCAAAGTCTACATGCTGCCAAACAACAACAACAATAAAGTGTTTTAGAGAACCCTCCCATCTTTTGTAACTCTTACTCTACGATACTGAGCGTATTTATTTTCCTAATATTTCACCTCATAAATAGCACAGGTACATCCTCTAATCACAATAAACATGTGTGCCAATTACCACAGGAACAACAACTAAATTGTAAAACATCATGTCAGCCTAATGAGGACATTGACAAACATCAAAACAAAGAACACAACACAACAAAGAAGGATACTGGACAGCCCATACCAACCATAAAACTGAGTAAGAGAAACAATACTATCCCTGGAGATCGCCAACCTTCAGCAGGCCCGAATGCTTACTCGGAAGAAACAGGCCCTTCCACCATTCTGATTGGAAGCTCAATACTACAAGGTATCAGCATGAAAGGTCTCCAACGTGGTGTAAGAGTGATGACCTTACGTGGGGCAAAAATAAATGATGTCAAAAACCGACTCAACAATATTGACCTTACCTCTGTTAAAACAGTCATATTACAAGTTGGCACAAATGACTGCAAAGTTGGTGAGCCTGTTGAAAAGATACTAAATGACTACAACAGTCTCCTAAATAAAATTTACTATGCCTCACCCAGAACAGAAATTGTCATATCAGGACTGTGCCCCAGGATGGATTTTATTTCTGTAAATAACCGTGTCTCCATGGTAAACAGGGGACTCCAAGATTTAGCCGCACACTACGATCTCCAGTTTGTTGACCAGGAAACCAATTTCAACCTGCGAAATGGTCGCCCAAATCGTGACTACCTACTAGGAGATGGCCTTCACCTGAGCTCGAAAGGAACTAGCTTGCTGCTCCGCAATATCAACAGATCTGTGACCATCATTAAACAGCACATCAGAGCTTCAGGGACTGAAGCCAAAGGACTAAACCAGTCAGAGACTAAATGTTTCAAATGCGGGGAGGGTGGACATATCGAATCGGCATGTTGGCACCAACATCCAATCAAGTGCAGACGATGTGAACAGACTGGTCACAAACTGAAACACTGCCATATATCATTGTGAGAAACTGGCAAGGTGTACCCAATGGCTGCCGAAAACACACTTTAAGTATCATTAAACCAGCCAAGACAAGTAGTACCTGTGAATATGAAGATGTGACAAATTGTAAAAATTACTCTAGTGATGTTCTTCAGGACCAAGACAATCTTTTTAATATCCTGAACAAACTCTGTCAGGAATGTAATTTTTTTGAGTGCCAATGTACAAATTTAAATGTAACAAACATTGTAACCTTGAGGCCCAAGATAAAAAGTAAGCAAACATTAAAGAGTACAGATCAAACGAAGGATGTAAATACCACATTAATGTGTAACGATACCAACTTTTTAGCACTTAATTGTATATTTAACTACTATGAGCATGTCAACTTTACAGAGTACCTAAATGTGTATGAATATATTGTGAAGGGCCCATCCAGTGGTACACTGGCCAAAAAGGGAGCAAGATGTCAGCAGAGCTGGTACCCACTGTTCAAAATACCACACAAAACATTCTCATATGCCACATTTACACCCAGCTGTGGACTACCTAAGAAAGGCACCAAAATCGGCCACTTAAATATTCGGCATATATTACCAAAACTAGATGAGGTTAAACTGTTATGCAATGATCTAGACATATTTGGCCTGACGGAAACATTCCTGTCATCATCTACTTTAGACAAACATCTGCATATTGAAGGATATAAATTGGAGAGACGAGATCGATTAGATAAAGGAGGAGGTGGTATTTTAGTATATATAACAGAAATCCTAAATCATGAAAGACGAGACGACCTAGAAACTGAAAATGAGGAAATAATTTGGATAGAAATCCACCCTCCACATAGTAAATCCTATTTAATAGCATTTGTATACCGACCACCTGACTCACCAGCTAGCTGGATTGACAAATTTGACAATATATTTGATAAGGCCTTCTCAGAGCAAAAGGAAATACTGTTGCTAGGAGATTTCAACTTTGACCTACTGAAAGAGAATAACTCAAAGTGGACTAGCTGTATTGACAACTATTGTCTAGAACAAATGATAAATGAACCTACCCGAATAACTGAGCATACATCCACATTGATAGACCACATTTACACAACAAACACAAATCACATTCATGAAACCAAAGCCCCTAAAATTGCTCTCAGTGATCATTATCCTATTTGCTTAGTTCTAAAATCTGGAATAGGTCCAACAAAAACAGCTAAACAGGAACATAAAACAATTCACTACAGATGTATGAAACAGTTCAATGAACAAACATTCCTCAATGATCTAAAAAATCAACCATGGCATCTGCTGGAAAATGAAACTAATCCTGACATAGCCATATCCATTTGGACTAATTTACTTCATCAAATCATAGACCGTCATGCCCCTATTAAAGAACATCGTGTTAGATACAACACCACTCCCACTTGGATGACAGAGGACATAAAACAGGCCATGAGAAACAGAGACTTTTACCATTCACAAAAGGACAGGAAAAATGAACAACTATGGAGAAACAAAGTAAATTACCTTATACGAACAAATAAAAAACATAATATAGAGAATCAAATAGAGAAAGATGAATCTAGAAACATATGGAAAATTCTTCAAGAAATAAATCCAAAGGCTAAAACTTGTGCATCAGGCCCATCACATTTAACTGTTGATGGAAAAACCACTGACGATGACCAGGATATGGCTTCTTACCTAAACAACTACTTCACAAACTTATCAAAAACACTACATCAGCAATCAAACCCATCTGAACCAAATTTAGAAAAGTTAAAATCTTTTGTTAATACTAATATTCCCAATGATACTAATTACTCCATTCCATTCATATCCACAACAGCTGTCTATAATCATCTGAATGCATTAAACATTACAAAAGGTACAGGCACAGACAATCTATCCCCAAAATTTCTGAAACTTGCAGCTCCAACTATTACTGAATCACTAACCAAAATAATAAACCTAAGTATAGCCACAAACCAGTTTCCCACCGAATGGAAAATGGCAAAGGTAGTCCCAGTTCACAAGTCTGGCAATAAAACAATGCCAGAGAATTACAGGCCCATCTCTGTGTTGCCTACTGTATCAAAAATTCTAGAAAGACACGTTCATGACAGCTTGTACGAATATCTGACTACTTATAATCTTCTTCATGAAGCTCAGTCAGGCTTCAGGCCCGGACGGTCAACCCAAACAACCTTGACTAAACTTACGGAAACCTGGCTCAAAGCCATTGACAACCAAGAAATAGTGGGTACCATCTGTGTTGACTTCAAAAAGCATTTGATTTGGTTGACCACACGATCCTCCTAAAAAAGCTTGAATGCTACAAAATCTGTCCAACAGCCCTGAAATGGATGAAGTCGTACCTGATGGCTAGAAAACAGAAAGTATGTTTAAGAAATCAAACATCAGAGGCGGCCGAAGTACTGGCTGGTGTACCACAGGGATCAATATTGGGCCCTTTACTTTTTATTATTTATGTAAATGACCTTCTTGTTGAAAAAGATGTAACCTCTTCCACCATTGAACTTTTTGCTGATGATGCCACAATCACAAGCTCCAGTAAAACACTCAATCTTGTTGAGAATGTGTTAAATAATGATTTGGAATGGTTATTTAAGTGGTCTACAGAAAACAGATTAATTATTCATCCTGTTAAGACTGTTTCAATGCTGATTACATGCCCTCAAAAGCTTGCCCATATAGAAAAAAAGGAACTAGAAATACGACTAAATGGCCACCCTATTCAAAATGTAAATACTGTTAAACTACTAGGAGTGAATGTGGATAGTGCTCTTACATGGGGACCACATTGTGAAACATTGTCAAAAAAGCTTTCATCCCTTATTGGACTTTTATTTAGAAATAGACATCTTTTATCTGTGAAAGCCAAATCCCTATTTTACACAGCATATATTCAGCCTCACATTGACTATTGTTCTACAATCTGGGGGAATGCCCCTGAATGTTACCTGGAAAGAATTCATAGACTTCAAAAACGAGCAGCTCGTATCATACTCAATGTTAACCCTCTCACACCATCAGCATCTCTTTTCAAACAGCTAAATTGGATGACAATATATGAAAGAATATTTCTACAAAAAGTACTTCTAATTTACAAGAGCCTCAATTCTGATCAAAACTCTATTTCAAAATTCTTCCAGAAATCATCTTATGTTACAAACCGAACCCTACGATCAACCTGTACTGAAAATCTATACATACCACAATGCAGAACTGAGTACTTCAAGAGAAGCTTAAGCTATTCAGGAGCAGTACTCTGGAATAGTCTTCCACACGATATACGCAAATCGGAGTCTGTAAATTCTTTCAAGAAACATGTACATAATTTTGTAAATAGAGCCTAACGTGCTAGCTTACTGTGCCACAAATTGCCTGTTTTACTGTTTTATGTCCGTAGTTCTTTCGTTATAAATATATAGAAATATGTGTGTGCGTGTGTGAGTGCAAGTGAGTTATATGTTTGATAATATATAACTTTTGTGTTTATCCAGAGGGCCTCAAGGGAGAACAGTCTTCTGACTGATTGTTGTAACCCTCGAAAAATAAAGAATTTATTATTATTATGTTACATAATTATCCAGAGACCTCGGACAACTGAACAGCAAACTTTCTATGTACAGGTCTACATGTAAACTTTGCTAAACAAAAAACCTTATTATTGGCCATAATTTGGATTAATTAATATTTTATCTCATAAATAGCACAGGCATATCGTAGCGAAATATGGGGAATGTACAAATTATCAAATTCAAAGGACTATTTTGCAGACTGTATAGCTGAAAAGCTACATATCAAGTTTCGCAAGACATTGCTGGGAGTGCATAAAAAAAGTGTCAATACTGCAGTTATAGGCGAGCTAGGTAGCTTACCTATGTATCTGGATATTATTTTAAACATGGTTAAACACATGTATAGAATCTGCTCTGCAGAAAATGGCTCCCTGTTACAGAAGGCTTATGCCCAGAATTATAACTAAACTGCCTAGGACAGACTGGGGCAAATGCATATATTTTATTATGTGTAAACTGGACATGGAAAATGTTTTTCTAAACCCTCATCTGTATCATTTAACATTTATTATTAAAAAGGTAAAGACCATCTTGTCAAATGAATTTAACAAGCGTTCTGAGAACCCCAACATCTCGCCTTGTGGGGTCATCCGTCAAAGGTGCAGCAGTATTGAAAGCATACATGTAGAGCAAACAAAAGTTCTGGAATAGGTGATGTGGTACAGACAATAATGTCTGAAATAGATTATCTGGTACAGACAATAACATCAGTCACATGTGGGATTACTGGCATATAAGTTAATCACATGTAGAATGGATAGGTCAGTGCCGTCGGATTACTGGTGCATAGGGCAGTTCAGTGTGAGATTACTGCTGGATAGGTCAGTCCCATGTGAGATTACTGCTGGAGGGAGGGAATTTGGCTTAATGTCACACTCAAGTTTGTTTCACTCATATGGTGACAGTCAGTTTGGTTGGTGGAGGAAGCCGGAGTACCCGGAGAGAACCACCGCCCTTCGGCAAGTAACTGACAAACTTTCACACATGGACCAGCTGGGCTCGAACCCTGATTACTGTTGGATAGGCCAGTCCTGTGTAGGATTACTGCTGGGTGGACCAGTGAGTCCCGTGTGTTATTACTGATGGATACACCAGTCCCCTGTGGGATTACTGCTGGATAGTCCAGTCCCAAGTGCGATTACTGCTGGATAGGCCAGTCCTGTCTGGGATTACTGCTGGATAGATGAATCTCGTATGGGATTAACCCTTTCGTACTTATACCGGCCGAAACTGGCCGGCACCGTATATACCCATAACGGCCGAAACCGGCTGCAATTGACCACCACGTAAAAAAATCGCCGCACAGTAAAATGTTCGTCAAGTGAGAGGTCGTCGGTAGTCCACATCGTTGGACAAGGAAATAGTCGACAATATACATTCAAATTTTATTGTAAATCATGCAATAAACGTATAACAAGTTTATTTTATTGAAGACGTACCTTCCTTGCGGTGAAAATTGAGAAAATCGGCGAAGAATTTGCCGTTTTTTGACCATTTTCAACACAATCGAAATCCCATTTCCCGCGGTAGAATGCTGGAGATATTGGTCTCATTTTAAAGGTCATTTCCGGCTCTTTCGACCTATGATCAGTGATTCAACAAATAACCAACAATAATGAAGGATTTGATTGGATAGAGATGTCATCATTCTTCGATACCGTGACCAAATTGACCTCGACCGGGCTCTGTTAGGGAGGGTGTCATAATTCCGAACGTAACGTTCCGAAATTCGCGTTGCAGTCCGAACGGTTCGCTGTTCCTTCTCTTCGTCAGTCCGAACGATACGATGTACCTTCCAGTACGCTCGTTAGTTCGGTACGTAACTGCGTAACGTTCAGAACGATTCCCGTCTGTCATGAGTGATTGTGTCAGTTTAGTCTGCAGCGTTCCCGAATCAACATTGATGAGCCGACGTCTTGCCCTTATCTGCTAAAGTAAACCTTCCGAGTCCCATCATTGAAGCTGTAATAAAATAGCTCGTGACTATTTGTCTTCGCAACTAGATTAGATAGATAATTTGTCGACTTGTGAAATGGTCATGAAATCTGCAATATTAGCCATTCAATACAGCATACAAACGAGCAAATATACAAAAGAAATAGAATCTTGATTTATTGTCGGATCCCGTCTCCTGACAAACAAAAAACAAAAACACGGCGATGCATGGTAAATGTTAAAATACGATAAGCGATCCAAATATTTGATCGTTTGGAGTTTTTTGTTCTAATTTCCTAAATGATGGTTCATCGTAAAAATTGGATCGTATATTTGTCGCGAAACAATGCCGCAGAATTCGACTCGATCGAAGACTTGATGGTGGAAGTGTCAGACCAGCAAGTATAAACCCCATTATCTCTCCTAGTTCACAAATTCTTAATTGTAGATTAAATGAAAACACACCAATAAAACTTTAATTTGGTGTGTCTTTTCTTTTTCTTCGTTGTGCAGATGTAAATTATTACTAGTAAAGTATGTATGCTTTCATTTTCTTAATCAGGCGACTACCAGCCCACATACCCGACCGTAATATTATCGAAATCATTTTTCGTTCCATGTATGTTTATAAACTAGATAAATTTAAAATAAGATTGTTTCATTAACCAATGATGTCTTCATCGATATATTTTTATTATTTTCAGGGCAATGGCACCCTTGCCGTCAAGGAAGAAAGGCTGGATCAACAGGCGCCCGTCGGGATTTTAGGGTCCATTTCAGGGCCACCCAACATCGCGATACATTTCCATGATGAGACTAAATGGGTCAATACTTGGAGAATATACCACATAAAATTTGTGAAACAAAGAATCATGAAATACAGTGTCTTTTTTTTTTTTTTGCGTGTGTGGTATTTTATTCACGAAATAAATGGGACATATTTTGAAATATTCCCGCACTGTTGCAACCAGTTCATGTTGGCTCAATGGCTTTGTTCGCCCATGCAACTTTTAGCTCCATGGTTTGTCGCACCACAAAAGGTACCTATTCCTACCTGCATCAGTCTATCCATTTAAATAAATGTCTAATGCAAAGGTGAGTTATTGTTTTCTATTTAATTTTATCGAGGAACAGCTCACTGGAATCCATTTCCTATAGTCTTTCAGAGAAGTATGTGTGTACATTTAAATCGGTACCATGACAATGTTACCATCCACGTGTATATTTTCCCGCCAAAACAAAAACCACGGGGTCAATATCCGGGTACCATGGCTTCGTGCCAAACTGATATGCGTAAATGGTTCTCGTTTCCAACATAAGATTGTCGGCTTTTATCACGTATGTACCTCTTCAACAGTTCAAATACCGGTACACATTAAAACAAATCTGGTCAAAGATAATAGCCCTAATCATTATTTCCTGTCATAGAAGATTTAATCGAAATCAACGAAAGCCGTCAAATACTGCGGAGGAAAATATAGCTTGAATGTATACTCCTCGGAGGGGAGGGGTCGCTCAATCGTTTATTTTTCAACAACGGCTATCCAACTCTCCTCCTTTCTCGTTTCATATTAATGAACTTTAGAGACTCCTATCTCCTAACCTGAAGTCAAAATCAGGTAATAGAGGATTTAATTAAAATCAACGACAGGTATCAAATACTGGAGAGGAAAATACAGCTCGAATGTTCATGGTGCGTGTTACTCTGATTTATTTTCCAAACACACTTCTTTTCTCCTTTCCTGTTCTGCGCCCGTATTTCTTCTCCAAATCCAGGTGTACTGTAAGGTACGATGATGATGAACTACTGTAAGGTAAGTGCATACGATGAGAGATGAACTGGTAGTGACCAACCTCAACGAATTCCCAATTGGAAATAATTTGGAAGGCCGTTACGGAACAAGTGTGCGGACTACGGACCTTTGGAAACTCTTAATAGACGACAGCTGCCCAATGAATGACGAATCTGACGCATTTAATTATGGGGGTATACTTTTCTGTTCATTGTTTTGAATCTATGACTATTATCAAGTAAAAATCGTCGAATATGAAACTTATTCATTCCCAAATCTATAATATTGATGCTTAGAGTCATAATGTGGGTCGCCTTGTGTGTTCTTTTTTTTTTATTTTTTTTTTTTTGCTGACCGACCGCCTGTACCTAAGTGTTTTCACAAATCAAGTGTTCGATATGCAAGTTTGTAAAGATGCACGTTGGAATTTTGTTCATTTAATTTGTATGATAAAAAGTAACTGAGGTGTGTATATGAAAACTACCTGTGTACATTATTTTGTTCATCTGTTCATTTATATTTTTTTCAGATCTGTCGCCCATGAGATGATGAAATGGCAGTAGCCAGTGATATTCATTCTCCCATTAATGTCATCTCCTATAAACACTCGTTGTAACACCCTCTGACTGCACTCTTCAGGACACGTGGCATGTGTCAACTTTGATCGACACAGAGTACCTGTATCTGTATACGAGAGAGATGGGGAATGCATCTATAGTACATCCCCTAAAAAAATTAACAATTTTTATTGCAAATTACTACACAAGAACACAAGGTCAAACGTCTTGTTTAGCTGTGAAATGCTGAGCCTACCCATTTACAAGCACGACGCTGATTGACCTAGAGCCATGTGCACAAAAACTGCTGCAAATTTTACTCAATGCAATCAGAGGATATATCTGAAAGAAGGAGGTACATGAGAATGACGACATGAGAAGGGTGATATTTCGCGTCCAATATTTCACGATCACTTTTCTGTATTGTGATCTTTTCACATATCGGTATACTTTAGTGTTCATTAAAATTAGCTTCTTTTTTTCAGCCTTATATCTTTCCATTCTGCTTTTTCCAACTCTGATACAATCACAGTTTAAGCAGTATATGCTGCGAATTAAAAGAGAAAGAATATAATTTGTGTACACTAAAACATCACTTTTCCACTTGAACATTTCCCGATCAACTGTAGCATTCCACGGGTCTCCAAACACTTCCAGTATTCGTTAAGTCAGGAGAAAATTATCCAGGAGGCGTTTTGACAGACACTTTCAAGGAAACTCTGGTTTTAAGAAGAATTCAAATTTATTATCGAATCCCTGATAACATCTACGGAGCCGACGGCATGGAATTCGGTGAAGCCGTATAGCTCCGTCAGTCATACCCATTTCTCAGTCCGCTGCAAGTTTTCCGTAAACGTCACTGGCATAAATTAAATGTGGTCAATGGTTCTTATATTCTCTTCTACCAAACGTATCTTGTTTTCTATTTATTTCTGACAATGGAAGACCTGCCCAACATTCAACATTATGGAAAAGATCGTTGATTGCTCTGATCACATATCTGGGCTGCATACATATAAAAATTCTGGGCTTTAATACAATTCTCTCCTCGTAAATAGAAACTATGATAAGTGTACAGAAAAATAAGAACCTGAATAAGACCCCTACGAGCGTAATTATCGACAATAGCGCCACTGACGATATTGCTCATCAACGAAAGAGCAGGTCATTTATTTTTCTTTGTTCTCAGTTGGCTGTCGAAGTAAATTAAGCAGTATTCCATGAGTTTTCGGGATCAAGGTCATGGGGCTGGAGTCACGTATACACTTGATGGAGCCAAAGCTCTGTGGGCTGACGGAGGCCAATCTCCATAGACTTTCGAAGTCCCGGCTCCGTGGACAGAAATCCAGATTGTAATTACAATTAATTTACTGCCGATCATTGAATATGATTGGTCTCTTGATGGGGCTAATCACGATTATTTGCCATTTCAATGTGCATATTAAAGAGCCTTGAACTACAATTTTGAGTACCATCTTGCTGCAAAGGACATTATTCTCAAATGCTGTAGATTATCATTCTAATTTGCCCAATCTAGGTGTTCTGAATTTACCAACTTTCAACATCCATGGCTGTCTTCATATAGGTACCGGGAATGGGGAAGATTCCAATCTATCATCTGTCGCTGACCACCATGAATGATATACTTTTATTACTTACCTCAATCCGTAGGTGGTACAGTTAAACGAATGCATGCAGTTAGTAAAAGAATTGCCGGAAATATAAACGGGTAAAATTCGCTATCGCTATGCCATGCAGTAACATAATTTAGGAAATACTAAAATTGTAATTTGGAGTTTTAACTCCCACACCAAAAAATATGTGTTCAAATATTTCAACTCAAACAACAACAAAATTCAATTTTTAAAACAAGAAACATGACATCGCCAACGTCTCTCTCAATTAGTTCGGCTTTATTCCTAAATATATACATAATACTGGAAATTTGTCCAATGTGACGTGTGCGAGATAACTTTTACCGACAGCACAGATAAATATATATATTCTGGAAATTATTCAATAATATTGAATGATAGGCTAAATTTTTCTTTACATCGTAATCTTATAGACAGTTTTACAGTCACCTACGTGACATCATATTGCGGGATGCAAATAAAATACAGATCTAGCGTGGGAGAAATCCATAATATCCCCCCTTTTTTCAAGAGAAAACCGAAATTTTAAATTGAAACCGGAGAGCCCTCATGTAATTGTTGCTTGGACAGTAACGCGGACCTGGGAGAAAGCATTCTGTCGTTCAGACTTTGCGAAAGATTTCTTCCAAAATTTAATTTAGAATTTTGCTTGAAGAAAAATTGTATTATTCCGAGATCGCAACCATGTTTGGACCCGCACAGTTATCACGGATAAAAATTGTAGTCGCAGCTTTTCTCAATTGCCTTGACTCGCATGTTTTTGACCAACTTTCCATCATGTTCATAGAAGTCATTTGCGAAAGAGCCGTAATTTATAACAGAACGAATGCGCCTGTAATATGTCTCGACATCTGTCGCAGTCGTTTGCCGATTCCCATGCACGCGGTTGTACATTTAAACGTGAAACGAAGGCCAACTCGGGCCTTTCGACGATTACTTGAACGGCTTCGGGAACTAATTCTTGCATTCAGAACAGTCGTTCTCATAATACTCTATGGAACGGGTGTTCACATAGTAACGAACGGGCGTTACGGTAGAAACGCTTCCTCGTGTACACTTGAACGTGTGTTCCCGCTTTTGTCGTTACCTCTGGAACGGCTTCACGTATCGGTGCGAACGAGTTCGGCGTTCTGAATTATGACACCCTCCCTTAGTATCGCGAAGCTGATTAGTTGAGAATGCGGTCATCGTGTGAGACAATGGCAGTGATTGGCCGGACGTCTGTCTGTTTGTCGCTGTTCAGTGCGTCGGAAAGAAAATGGCTCAGTTGGAAAGTTTAGCGAGCCGACTGTTGGGTTTACAATAGAAATAAAGCGTTCCTCGGATTTACATGTATATGTCGGATTAAAATCCACAGGAATGATGTACTTGTATTTTAGCACGATCGTCCGGTTGAAAAAGGCGATCGTGATGAGATTTTTTTATGGCTGGGACATCGACGCACGGTAAAATGCCGAAATCAATTTTTTTTGTGTTTATTTTTTTTTCTCGCCTGGTCTGATTCTATTTTGGACACAAATGGGCAGATATTTTGAAAGACAAATTAATTAAAGTATGGGCTTTCTGGAAATATATATATTTAGCGGGGTTTCAATCAAGCTACATGCAAATATCTTGCTTCAAAAAAGAGAGTCCATAACAAAATCCCACGCATGCATTTATCCGAACATACAAGGCTGACAAACGAGACTATCAGCAAGTGGCAAAGGGTTAATGCTGGATAGGACAGTCCCGTGTGGGATTACTGCTGCATAGGCAGTCCAGTGTGGGATTACTGCTGCATACGGCAATCCTGTGTGGGATTACGGCTGGGGAGGCCAGTCCCATGTGGGATTACTGCTGGATAGGCTAAACCTGTGTGGGATTACAGCAGGATAGGTCAGTCCCATGTAGAATTATGGCTGGATAGGTCAGTGCCATGTGGGATTACTGCTGCATATTGCAGTCCAGTGTCATATTACTTCTGGATCCAGGGGTTATTCTAGCCCAAAATTGTTCACAAACTCAATTTCAAAATTTTGGGAACTCAATTTTTTTTTCCTTTTTCATCAAAAAAATGATGAAACTCAATATTTTCAACTTTTTCATCGCACCAATTACAGAACTGAGGTTGGTCATATGTTTACGAGAACAGAAACACCGTAGACGCTACTTTAGAGATCGACAAATAGTGACAACCCTATTTACATGAATTATATACAGTCTATGTAACATTGGTAAAATAACCCAGTGTTACGTGATAACCCGTTGGCCCAAACCGTGGCAGGGTACCGTGTGTTGAAGGCGACAGTAGCGTGTCGTGTCTTCTTAGAGCAACAACAACATATTGAACTGCTGCTGCGTTGTCAATCAAGATATAAACATCAGTCTAAAATATTCGGCCGTCGACCGAATACACTTGTACACTCCTGTTCAACCACACCAAACCACAGTATGGCCATCGTCAGTTAATAGGTTTAGCTTGACCTTCTCATAATAAAACACACATGCTAGAAGCTATAATTATTAATTATTGAAGCTAAATTTTCTACCCTTGACAGAGAAGAATGTGATTGAATATATAACCTGACAAAATTCCTATTTTACAGATTTATACACTCTGAAATCTCTCATAAAGATCACCAGAAAAAAAACATTTATGAAATAATTATTCTCTAAAGAGACATCTTAAGTTTGCTTTAATTTAATTGAAACATAACGTAAATAATTATGGTAGACAGTAAAACTCAAAAGCGCACACATTCTACAAATAGAAATCCTGGGAAACCACTCTTACTTGTGACCACTATTAACTGCAGGATTTATTACTGGAATTTTCAACTTCTTTTATTCTTTTATAATGACTGAAGATAGGGATTCTCTGTCCAGGGCAACGACTTCTGTATGTCCATCGTCCTTAAGCTGTACGAGTATTTCGTTACGTCTAGATCGACAGCCTGTATTGTCGTTGTTGTTGTCGGGAGTGAAGATGTGAAGCGCTCGATCACTTCGCCCAAAAGTGTTTCACTAGAGAAATGAATGGTTAAATTCGGCACAATGTGCCAACTGGTTGATGAGGAAACAACTGACCCGTTAACTAAAACAATAATGGCTTTGGTACGCGACCATCAAAACTGCCGGAGTTGAAACTTTACTGCTGTGTGTTTGACACGAGGGGAATCCTCGCTAGAGATTCATGCTGGGAAAAGGACTGTGCCTCGTTTTGAAATCAGGCCAGGGGTTCCCCCAAGAATGTGGACAAAAATGGCGGCGTTTGCCACTCGTGGCCTCCGCGCTGTGACGGCAAGCGACCACCTCATTCGTTTCACTTGGATTTGCTTACTTATTTTTTTTACAGCCAAAAAATTACTGATAATTAATATACATACGGCATTATTTATCTCCTAACTATCGATGTGGGCGGGGCATGCGAGACAACATATCAACTGACAACTGGTAAATTGTGGGAAACTCAATAAGCGCGCAAACGGCACAAATCGCAAAACTCAATTTTTTTTATCAAAACTCAATTTGAAATTCTCTGCAAAACTCAATATTTTTCTTTTTTCATCGTGGTTACCACGATGAAAAAACGGCTAGAAAAACCCCTGAGGTCAGTCCAATGTGAGATTACTGCTGCATAGGCCAGTCCCGTGTGGAATTACTGCTGGATAGGCCAGTCCCATGTGGGATTACTGCTGGACAGGCCAGTCCAGTCTGGGATTACTGCTGGATAGGTCAGTCCCATGTGGCATTACTGCTGGATAGGCCAGTGCCATTTGGGAATACCGCTGGATAGGTCAGTCCTGTGTGAGATTACTGCTGGATAGGCCAGTCCCAAATGGGATTACTGCTGGATAGATCAGTTCGGTCTGGGATTACTGCTGGATAGTTGAGTTCCGTATGGGATTACTGCTGGATAGGTCAGTCCTGTGTGGCATGACTGCTGGATAGGCCAATGCCATTTGGGAATACAGCTGGATAGGTCAGTCCCGTGTGGGATTACTGCGGGAGAGCTGTGACCTAGGAAAACATGAAACATGTCTACCAAGTTTTATAATCATCCCACGAAAGGTTCAACAAACTTTCCATGTACAGATCTACATGTAAATTTTTGCCTAACAAAAACCTTATCAATAGAAAGGTACAAAGTCTAAACTGCAATAATTAGGACAAAAATTCATATTTAATGTCATATTTCTTAAATAGCACATGCACATCGTCGAACATTGAACTTGGATAGCAAGTGTCAAACTCATCCAATGAAGGCTGACAGCTTCAGAAAACTTTCCATGTACAGGTGTACATGTATATACATGTACATTATTATTGGCAGATTACTTAGACAAAACCCTCAAAATTTGAACAAAAATTAATATTTCATCTCCTAAATAGCACAGGTACATGTACATCTTCTTATCATAAGAAACATGTGTACCAAGTTACATAATCATTCAATGACAGCTGACAACTGCAGCAAACTGTGGTGTACAGATGTACATATGCACTTCAGCTGAACACAAAACTCTATCATTTGCCATAATTTGGAGAAATATTAATATTTCATCTCAAAAATAGCACAGGTACATCCTCCAATCATAAGAAACATGTGTACCAAGTTTCGTAATCATCCAATGAGAGCTGACAACTGCAGCAAACTTACCATGTGCATGTACATGCATACATGTAGAGACCTACATGTACAATTTACCTAAACAGAAAACTCATTCATTTGTCATAATTTGGAGAAAAATTAATATTTCTTCTCAAAAATAGCACAGGTACATCCTCTATTCATAAGAAACATGTGTACCAAGTTTCATAATCATCCAATGACAGCTGACAACTGCAACAAACTTTCTAAGTACAGATGTACATGTGCACTTTAGCTAAACGCAAAACTCTATCATAGGGATTTTAACATTGGAGCACCCCAGGGGTAGTACCCCCAGGTGGCATACCCACCCCCCATATTTTTTTTTTTTTTTCTAGATTTTTTTTTAATTTGCTAAACCAAAAACCTTATCATTTCCAGGCAGGGGACACTGACACCGACACCGACGACGACATCCTCTTTCCCCCCTCACAATATCTCCCCTTTACTTCGTAAGGCGAGATAAAAACAAATGGAGAGAAGACATTGCAAATACAACTGGAAAATTAAGAACTTATAAGATTTTAAAAAAGAAAAATATCTATCCCTCATAACTGATAAAGAGGATAGAAAGTATCTTACTTCACTTCGCATAAGCTCCCACAGGCTACAGATTGAACAAGGACGTTATGTAAAAGCTAAGCTAGAGGATAGAATCTGTGACCTGTGTTACCTTAACGAAGTCGAGGATGAAAAACATTTTCTCATGAAATGCTCACATTTAAAACAAGAGCCCAAGGGGCTTCAATATACGCCCGTATATCTGGAATTACATTGGTCCAAATTTCAAGGTTGTTTAATAGCCTTGATTGCAATTGATAACTAGCAGTCCAGAGAAAGGTCTACAATTTTGTGCCTGAGAATGTAACATATATCACATCTTCTATTGAATGATAAACTAAAATGAGCTCAACTCTTGTTAACTAGTTGACCTTGAAGCAAGAGCCGAGAGCTCACATATCCCACACTGAAATCGACAATAGTCAATCGCAAGAAAATAGTAGTTTCCTTTCAGTCGAGATAATTTTTCATGAAAGAAGAAGAAAGTGATGAAGTAAACCTTTGTTCTTGAGTTAATAAACAGGTATGAAATTCATAAATTAGTAAATTTATGGTTTTTATTTCACAACAGTTTAACTAAATGCAGCTGTTTCAAACATGGGAGAAAACTCCACTACTATATACATGTAGGGGAGAGAACTCTGAATATTCCAACTTAACACATATAGTCAGCTAAAACTGATTCAGTTTTGGGAAGACTGTGACCTTGACCTTTGACAAATTGATCTCAAAATGTATGGCTCCTCTTTGCCATGCGAGTAAGGTATACGGTAATTTCCCTATTAATTCGCGATGTAGTGATGAAACTCACCACTCCAAAAATTGGCTACTTTCGAATTATTTGTTGAGCGAATTCTAGAAAAACGCGAGTGTTCGAATTAAATGTCGCGCCGACTTTCACGGAGAATCCAAAATGGCGGACCGCTTCGCCGTGGTCGTAGTGATCGTATTTATTACCGTGTATTAACTTTGAGATCTCATCATAGTTTCCATAAAATGGAGTGTATGATGTCAGAAAATCTCCTCTACCCTGATAAAGGCGTCTAATTTTATTCGAGGAAGTCAAGCATATTTATCGAGTGACAAGTTCAGCACGATCATGCAGATTTTTGAGCTGACGCCCGTAAATTCGCGTCCATAATAACATTGTAAAAGTAGGCCAAAACATTGAACGTATTCCTTCCTTTTTGTTCAGTATTAGCTATGATCTATATTATGAAACCTAACTGACATGGAATTGAATGAATATTCTGGAAATATAAAACTATACACATATTAGAGTATTCCATGTTCGAGTCGTTTGGTATGTCGACGTTGTTGTTGTGAACCCTGAAAATGAACCAACGGCAAATTTGTGTAGGATTGTATCACGGAGTTTTAGACAGATTAGCGGACTGTCATAGACTTTTTGGTCTTCACTGTGCATGATTTTACAAACACCATCCAGGACTTGAATAAATATCCCGGACCTATGACACGAAATTAATGTAAGTTCTCATCTCAGAAACTTTACCTAATGCCATTTAAATGTTTCTCAAATTTGTTTAGCATATAGAGTAATGGAATGGCGATAGCGATGTTTTGATTCTTAGTGTGAAAATGCGCGGTGTAATTCCAAAGAATTTTTGATTGCTGGAATTTTGGTAAGTTCGTGGGTATTCATAAGAATTATTTTCATTCACAATAAAATATTTAACAAAACCGGAAAGAGTAAGTCTTTATGATAACTATATTTGAACAAAACAGAGTTTGAATTTTTGTTACATGAAGTGTTTAGTCGCCAAAGTAATTTTGTGTTTAGTTTATCAGGCAGCGAAATCCGAGCAGGCCGAAAATGTACAGGAAATAATGACAGAGAATAATGCCGACGAAAAACAGACATGGGAAAATCCTAGTCTATTTACAGACCGCACGTGGTCTGATGTAATATCTGGGATCCCTCACCTAATTATATTTTGACTGTGCACGTGGAACCATGTGCAGTCTGGCATGGACGAGTCTATTTTGAGTGACACAATAAGATCATGTGCTCGCCCCAGAAAAGGTAATTTGCGACCCGCTTACAGTTCTCAGCCAATGAAATCATCATAGTAAAGTTTAACGTAAACAAACTTGGCGGGAATTTGCAAGGTCAAGAGTTGGAACGGCTTGTCCCATTCCAGTGCAAAGAGGTGATACGCCTAAAAGCACGACATGTGCGTTTTGACTTTAGTGTCGTTTCTAAAACAATTGTAGTCAAGTTACACAAGCTCAGTAATTTGGTTAAAAGTTTGCGGAGAAGTGGTTGAAACTTTCGTTATCTGACCGACTTTTCATTCTGGCCATGAATTAATGAGGGACGATGAACCACCGTAAAGACTTGAACAGAAAAGGAGCGCCATGAAAATTTCCTAAGACCGTGTCACGTCGACCACCGTTGTCGGTGATTTTTATGTTCCGTTCAAACATAATTCATTCGTACGCAGTTCTGCCTTCTCGGAAAATATTCACCGTGTTTTCCAAATAAAGGAATGCTGGTTTAAAGAAAGATATTTGATTTTCGAACGCTGGAAACTGTAGAATGGTTCAATAGCGGGCCGTGTACAGACACTCGACCACGTGCGGTGGTATATATTTTTCCGGACTGCGGCGAAACGCGATCAACTTAGGATAAAATTACAGGACTGCGGAGTTAATTGAATCAATTTTTTTCCTTATAGACTGTAAGTAATAGTAATTCAGTCTGATTATATTGTACCATTCCCTGTTGTTTCTCTGCGCTTACAAATAATAGCATACGCCGATATACTATACGAGATTCTAGTAACATATTCACTTTACTTTCATCGGCACGAACTCCGTGGCGAAAACGGGAGTGTTCAAATTTATTGTTTCACGGATATTGAAAATGCTCCCTTGTTCGTTTTATTAGGATGGACAAAATCACGACAGCGGAAAAATCGGCCGTTTTCGAATTAAATTTGGAAGGTGAATTAATAGGGAAATTACCGTACTCAAAATTTGGTAACAATTCATACCTTGAAACTAGACATATTGCATGGACAACAAATGTTATTGGATGAATAGACAGATCCCAACATCGCATTACACGACCTCGTCTTTGACAGGCATATGAAAATGTGACTTTTAATGATTTCTTGATTTTGGGGTCACAGTGACCTTGACCTTGGACCCACATTTTGATATGCAACACATCATGTCCCTCTAATGTATAAGCTGGCAGAAAAAAAGTTACTTTGAACGATTTCCTGATTTTGGGGTTACAGTGACCTTGACCTTTGACCTTGACCTAAATTTTGGTACACGACACATCGTCTTCCGTCAATGTATCAGTAGACACCAAAAAAAAACATGATTTTTATGAATTTCATGATTTTGGGGGTCACAGTAACCGGATGCTCGGCCTTGACCTACATTTTGGTACATGACACATCATGTCCCCCTAATGTATTTACTGGCACAAAAAAATAATGTTTAAAGATTTCTTGATTCCGCAGTCCTAGTGACCTTGACTATTGACCTTGACCTAAATTTTGGTACATGACAAACCGTCTCCCCGTAATTTCTCAATGGACACAAAACTCATGATTTTTAACAATTTCACGATTTTGGGGTCAGTGACCTTGACCTTTGACCTTGACCTAATTTTTGGTGTGCGACACTTCATTTCCCCTATTGAATCCACTCACAAAAAATAGTAATCTTTTGATGATTTCCTGATTTTTAGATCACACTGACCTTTGACCTTCATTCTGGGGTCACAGTGACCTTGACTATTGACCTGGATCTAAATTTTGGTACATGACAAAACGCCTCCCCGTAATTTCTCAACGGACTAAAAAAATCACGATTTTATGATTTTTAACAATTTCACGATTTTATGATTTTTAACAATTTCACGATTTTGGGGTCACAGTGACCTTGACCTTTGACCTTGACCTACATTTTAATTTGTGACACATCGTGTCCCCCTAATGTATCTACTGATATAAAAAAATGTTATTTTTAATAATTTCCTGATTTTGGGGACAGTGACCTTTGACCTTGACCTATACATGTATTTTGGTGTGCGACACTTCATTTCCCTCTATTGAATCCACTCACAAAAAATTAGAAATTTTTAATGATTTCCTGATTTTTCGATCACACTGACCTTTGACCTCTGACCTCGACCTACATTTGGTATGCAACATATCGTTCCCCCCTAGGGCATCCACTCACCAAAAATTAGAACTGTAGATAGAAAACTGTCAACGATCAATGATTTCCTGATTTTAGGCAACAGTGACCTTTGACCGCCGACCACGACCTGAATTTTGGTACGCGACACATCGTCTCCACCTAGGGTATCCACTCACAAAAAAATTGCAACTGTGGATAGAAAACATATAAACCGGACACGAGCACTTCAGTGATTTCCTGTTTTTTAGGCCAGTGACCTTTGACCTCTGACCTTGACCATCATTTTGGTACGCGACACATCGTCTCCCCATAGGGTATCCACTCACCAAAAATTAGAACTGTAGATAGAAAACTGTCCCAGATATAGACCGGACACGACGGACGGACAGACGGACGGACGGACGGACAGACGGACACACGGACGGAAACCGCCATCACATAATACGTCCGCCTTTTGGTGGGCGTATAAAAATATTGCAAAAAGTTCTTTGAAAAGGTTGCTGAATATTGCCTACAATTCATGTCCCTAAACCTCAATGCAGAATTCTAAGGCTTTCTATAAAGTTAGCCAAATATGTTCGGGAATGTTTTACAATGAGAAAGACATTTTTAAATCTCAACCGTTAATGATATTTCTTATTATTATTTTTAATTATTAGCATTTTTTTTCTTCTATTTTTTATGTTTTATTTCATTTATATATATATATATATATTTTTTTTTTTTATTATTATTTTATTATTATTTTTTTTTTTAAGAAAATAATGACCTTGATGATGTAGATATTTGTATTTGCATTGTCCTGTCTCTCATTTTAACCTCCATGTTCATAAATGAGATTTATCAACCTGTGATACAAGTAAAATGTGATTATATACAGTTTTAATGTATGAATATATGTGTTTTAATGTATACTTGCTCCTAGAGGGTGCCACCTATGGCAAATAAATGATCTATCTATCTATCCTCTAATCACAAGAAACATGTGTACCAAGTTACATAATTATCCAGACACAGCAAACTTTCCATGTACACTTTTGCAAAACAAAAAACCTAAATCATTTTCCATAATTTGGATAAAAATTAATATTTCATCTCATAAATAACACAGGTACATCCCCTAATCACATGAAACATGGGTATCAAGTAACATAATCATCCATTGACAGCTGACAACTACAGCAAACTTTTTATGGACAGGTGTATAATACATGTGCACTTTGGCTATAAACAAAAAACCTTATCATTAGATTTTAACATTGGAGCACCCCTAGAATCTCCCGGAGTAGTGCCGTACATGTATCTGATCCCCCTCCTGGAACTCACCTCCAATATTTTTTCTTCTTTTTTTTTCTTCTTTTTTTTCTAATTTGTTACTTTTTAAGGCGAGATAAAAATGAGAATTTGAGTAGTTCCACCCACGGTCTTCAAGGGTGTGGGGCAACGCCTTGTAAGACACACTGTTGACCACACCAAGAAGGTGAAACAGTCATTAAGAATGAGACAACAAAGAAGTACTGAGGTGTCAGAGTCTGTTGGTTGCACAAAAACTGCTATTGACCAGGGTAGATGTTTCAAGACGCCTGACCTTTCAGGCGAAAATCATGCGTGAGGTAAGATGTCTGAACTTTCACCAAATAATATAACAAAGTACATGTACAGCGAGTACCATCCTACATGTATGCATTCATTGTATAGATACATACATGTGTAATTGTATAGATACATACATGTGTAATTGTATAGATACATACATGCGTAATTTTTCTAGAAAATGTTTGCTCATAAACACAGTTCAATGACTTTTACAAGTCCAATTTAAATCCATCTTTATGTCTACTGAGACTAAATTCTGTGGCATGGATATGACATTTATCCCAAGAACTGAAAATATAGCTAAATAGAACATATTTGTAGAACGTTTGCAGAATTTCTCTCCATGCATACACAGGCAATTTTTCACAGACAAGTACTGAGCTGTACACTACTGAACGGTACTGAACAAAAAGGCCCACCATACATGTCAGTACTGAGCTGGAACTGAACAGTTCCTGTTTGGTAATCACAGCTCAGAACTGAACTGAGCAGTACATATAAGTTAGCAACAGCCTGGTTCCAAGAGGTAACTGAACAGTACTGCACAGTAACAGGTTGGTTACTGTTTAGTTACCAGGCAGTACTGTTCAGTTCTGTTCTGTGTGGTACTGACCAGTATCCAATCAGTACTGACCAATTACTGAGTGGTACTGTGTGGATACGGGTCAGTACTGACTGGTACTGTACTGAGGTGTACCGTTCCGGGCCCGTTCTTGCGGTTACCATTCAGTTATCACACGGTACCAACATGTGGAAATTTGGCTGTGTAATACGCATATGTACCCCTTGATTTAAGTTTAAAGAATGTACATTGTGGAGTGAGGCTTACTACAGGAGATGGAGAGTGTGGCTCAGTGACTGCAGGGTGGGTAAAACCTATATATGTTTATCATTTCTAATCTCGTTTCTACATGTACTCATTTTAAATCGCATGTAATCATATATAAAATCTATAGCTTGGGATATATCCCTCATGTACATAATTATTTTAGAAATTGTGATATCGTTTTACTTATATTTTTATACTTTTATTGTCCATGTTATATCAATGTTTTGTCGGTAAAATAGCTCACTCAGAGCTAATGTTTATCATGTTTTAAAACTGACAACCGACTTTAAATAAAATTTCTTGAATCTTGAATCTTGAACACTGGAAGAAAGCCTACTTCAGGACCTATGTGGTCTGCTTTGGAATGTAGAATTACATATATATAGCCATTTTCCCAGTCCAAATCGGTTATGGACTGAGATCCAGCCTGCACAAATAAATATATCCCATTCACTCAGGTTTGATAAACGAAGGGCCATAACTCTTGAAAATATAACCGACAGCAGAGAAACTTCACACTGCACAACTATGGGGCATCGACCACATACCATGCAAATTTCATACTTGCATGTCCATACAATATTAACCGAGATCCAGCCCGGACAAGTCCCAATTCACAAAGATTTGAAGAAAAAAGGGCCATAACTCTTGAAAATATACGCGAAACGCGGAGAAACTTCACGCTGCATAACTACAGGGCACTGACCACATATCCTGCAAATTTCATAATTGTCCATACACTACATGTATTAACCGAGATGCAGCCCGGACAAGTCCCAATTCACAAAAATTTGAAGAAAAAAGGGCCATAACTCTTGAAAATATACGCGAAACGTGGTGAAAGTTCATGCTGCACAACTACAGGGCACTGACCACATATCCTGCAAAAATCTTAATTGTCCATACAATATTAACCGAGATCCAGCCCGGACAAAGCCCAATTCATGGAGATTTCAGAAACAAAAAAAGGGCCATAACTCTTGAAAATATAAGCAAAACGAGGAGAAGCTTCATGCTGCACAACTACGGGGCACTGACCACATATTCTGCAAATTTCATAATTGTCCATACAATATTAACCAAGATCCAGCCCAGACAAGTCCCATTCACAGAGATTTCAGAAAAAGGGCCATAACTCTAGAAAATGATACCGGAACTCGGAAAAAACTTTACGCTGCACAACTACGAGGCACTGGCCAAGTTCCATGCAAGTTTCAATTCTGTCCATCAAATATTAACCGAGATATTGCGCGGAGAAGAAATTCAGACGGACAGACGGACAAAGCAATCGCTAGGGGGGGGCATAACAACATCTGAAATATTTTCTTCCTGATCCTTTCCCCATTATATCACTGAGCACAGTTAAACTTAATGTGCATATGTATTTATGAATTAGACTCTCTTATGGCCCAGTCATTCTCTGTCACAGGCTCCTCTCCCAGTCATTCTCTGTGACAGGCTCCTCTCCCAGTCATTTTCTGTCACAGGCTCCTCTTCCAGTCGTTCTCTGTCACAGGCTCCTCTCCCAGTCATTCTCTGTCACAGGCTCCTCTCCCAGTCATTCTCTGTCACAGGCTCCTCTCCCAGTCATTCTCTGTCACAGGCTCCTCTTCCAGTCATTCTCTGTCACAGGCTCCTCTCCCAGTCATTCTCTGTCACAGGCTCCTCTCCCAGTCATTCTCTGTCACAGGCTCCTCTCCCAGTCATTCTCTGTCACAGGCTCCTCTTCCAGTCATTCTCTGTCACAGGCTCCTCTCCCAGTCATTCTCTGTCACAGGCTCCTCTCCCAGTCATTCTCTGTCACAGGCTCCTCTTCCAGTCATTCTCTGTCACAGGTTCCTCTTCCAGTCATTCTCTGTCACAGGCTCCTCTCCCAGTCATTCTCTGTCACAGGCTCCTCTCCCAGTCATTCTCTGTCACAGGCTCCTCTTTCAGTCATTCTCTGTCACAGGCTCCTCTTTCAGTCATTCTCTGTCACAGGCTCCTCTTCCAGTCATTCTCTGTCACAGGCTCCTCTTCCAGTCATTCTCTGTCACAGGCTCCTCTCCCAGTCATTCTCTGTCGCAGGCTCCTCTTCCAGTCATTCTCTGTCACAGGCTCCTCTTCCAGTCATTCTCTGTCACAGGCTCCTCTCCCAGTCATTCTCTGTCACAGGCTCCTCTCCCAGTCATTCTCTGTCACAGGCTCCTCTTCCAGTCATTCTCTGTCACAGGCTCCTCTCCCAGTCATTCTCTGTCACAGGCTCCTCTCCCAGTCATTCTCTGTCACAGGCTCCTCTCCCAGTCATTCTCTGTCACAGGCTCCTCTTCCAGTCATTCTCTGTCACAGGCTCCTCTTCCAGTCATTCTCTGTCAAAGGCTCCTCTCCCAGTCATTCTCTGTCACAGACTCCTCTCCCAGTCATTCTCTGTCACAGGCTCCTCTCCCAGTCATCCTCTGTCACAGGCTCCTCTCCCAGTCATTCTCTGTCACAGGCTCCTCTCCCAGTCATTCTCTGTCACAGGCTCCTCTTCCAGTCATTCTCTGTCACAGGCTCCTCTTCCAGTCATTCTCTGTCACAGGCTCCTCTCCCAGTCATTCTCTGTGACAGGCTCCTCTCCCAGTCATTTTCTGTCACAGGCTCCTCTTCCAGTCGTTCTCTGTCACAGGCTCCTCTCCCAGTCATTCTCTGTCACAGGCTCCTCTCCCAGTCATTCTCTGTCACAGGCTCCTCTCCCAGTCATTCTCTGTCACAGGCTCCTCTTCCAGTCATTCTCTGTCACAGGCTCCTCTCCCAGTCATTCTCTGTCACAGGCTCCTCTCCCAGTCATTCTCTGTCACAGGCTCCTCTCCCAGTCATTCTGTGTCACAGGCTCCTCTCCCAGTCATTCTCTGTCACAGGCTCCTCTTCCAGTCATTCTCTGTCACAGGCTCCTCTCCCAGTCATTCTCTGTCACAGGCTCCTCTCCCAGTCATTCTCTGTCACAGGCTCCTCTCCAGTTGATGAAGATCAATCTGACCAATTAGAGATGTGAAGAGGGCCAAGAGGCTGTGTGAAGGAATGGCGATCTAACGATCTGGACCATTCTGAATGTTGCAGCAAGCAAATTACACAATTGCCTTGTCTTGATCAAACTAGCGGTTGAGAATGGTTTGGAATGATCATGGCAAATAGGATGAATGCCAAAAATATTGAGGAAAACAACTACTAAAGGGGTCGTAAAATGACAAACACAAGAGCTTTGGATTGGGAAGAAAAAAAATATGAGAAAATGAGGCTGTCGGAAGTCAGTGGGACATAAGGACCATCATTAAAAGGGATGCCATGTACAGACATCTCAACGTCAACTCTGGAATCAACAGTGGAAAAGACAAGTACAAAAGACAAGCATAGCCACAGATGAGGCAATGAGCAATTCAAATCTCTTCTTTTTTTTTGCTGGGTTAATAGTAGGAACTTTTTAATGACCACTTTGGTCGGCCTAAGGGAACTTTCTTTCTTCCGCGTTTCTATTTAAATGGAAATTCTACCCTCTCCAGAAAAACTTAAACTGGTAGCTAAATTAGCAGCGTTTAATACATAATGGGAACTGAATATAATTACGCTGGCGACATGGGTCTTCCTATATTATTCCCATATTATCAACTCAATCAAAAAATCATTCATCCTGCTGGTTATTTTTTTTTTTCATCAGATATTAACTTATCAAAATCATAATTCCTTGATAGTTAGATTGGCGAGATAGGAAATGTTAATGAACTTACAATAGAATACAATAAATGTCCAAATTAGAATATCATAATAACTCTGCCGTGTCATGGTGGAATTTCTACATGCCAAAAAGCAACTGGAATACATGTAATAGCTATAAAATGAAAAATTTATACATAATATTCCTTACACAATGTATCTTACTCTTAATACCAACTGAACAAAAGAACTACTACATACCACTTAAGCCCGGCGCACACGAGAGATATCAGCTGAGCTGACCGCCTCAATTGCCGGTCAGCTCAGGGGCTAGCTCACGTGTGCGGGCAGTTTTTGGTGAGTTTTTGGCCTCGCGAGGCCGGGGGAAAAATATCAAACTTGTTTGATAATTTCGCCTCGCGAGGCCAAATCCTCAGCGTGTGCGGCGAACGCAAGCCAACAGCTCAGCAGTTTTACCGGACAGGCCAATGAATCGCATGTTATTTTCACTCGATTCATACGCTCGACTCTTCAAAATGGACTTGAAGAAGACGTTATGCGGGAACTGAAATCAATTTCTTGAAACTTTTGCTCACCGTGTGCGCTGAAACAACAAGAGAGCTAGCCGCTGAGCTGACAGGCAATTGAGGCCGTTAGCTCAGCTGATATCTCTCGTGTGCGCCGGGCTTTACTGTCTCACTGCCCATGCAACGCTGGAATTGCTCAATATGATGGTGTGTTACTAGCTTGGCCTCAGCAACAGTAAAGGAATCTGGATAGGTTTACTGATTCATAGGTCACAAACCACTGTATCGTAGAGTTTTTCGGGTGCAAGATTATAATCAGAGCTTCCAGCCAACATTGATTGTCCATCATACCGGACTGGAGCAGACATGGTTTGTGATGTACATGTATTTTAAACTTTTTCTTTTATTTGCCTGTCAAAAATATCAAAACCACCTTTCAAAATTTTAATATGGAAAAATCTGGATCAGTTTGATTGGCAACCTCCAAACTCTGCTGTAATGGTGTTGGGTATTATCACTGGCCATCAAATCTCTAAAGCAGGTGTTAAATTTGGGTACCAACAGCACCTTCAAATTTGGGATGAAAAATTGAAAATATATTATAACAAAGTAAATATGCACAAAATTATAAAGAACGCCTTAATATAAGAAAGGTTTTAAAACATTCAACCCCTAAACTTCCAAAGGAATGCAGATTTTAACAATATGTTAAAACACAAAATCTGTAATTTGGGGGTTTTCTGTCATTTTCTGGAATTTGGGTTAATGGTATGAAATTGGTCCTGTACATGCCCCTGATCTCCAAAAAATGGTGGAGAATATATGCTGAATTTTTTACATGTTTGAGCAGAAAGGTCAGGATACCAAGTGTGGCACATCATTTTTGTTGGCAAATATTATGGAATATAGTTTTCTGAAGATGTGCTCTACCAAGCAATACCAATATTTAGTGGTTTGCTACCTGTAAAGTACATGTACCTGCTTGCACTGAGTGAGCTGAAACCAACCGAATTTTCTAAATCCCATTCCTATTCACTTACATGTAGAAATATCCTGCATGATCACAACCCAGACTATACATCATACATTGTCAACCATTAAAGGTTCTACCAAATCAGTTTGCATGAAAACAAACATAGAAGCTTTATAAACAACATGATATGTTTTTACACAAGTTCATTTATTAACACAATAAAACAGATGTGGTGAAAACATATAATGAAGCCATAACCTCTAACCCGTGACCTCAGTCTGATTATGATCACATATTTTTTCGACTTGTCAGTTCTATGGGACATCCTGTTGTGACATGATACGTTGGCTTGCACAACAATTGGATAGGATTAAAGCATCATCATGTCAACAAAGGCATTAATTTGTAGCTTTGGGATGTTGATGACGTAATGGAAATGTTGCTACGATTGCTCATCATAAGTGAGTGAGTGAATAGAATTTAACGTCACTTTCAACAATATTTCAGCTATATCACAATGAACAAACTAAGCACCACCCAGCCCAGTTGTGTTTCCGCTACTTAAAGAAGAAATCTTTGAAGCAGCATGGAACCAGACACCCTACATCCACCCTATAAAACACTGAGGGCAGTGCACTAGACACAGACAGGATGCTTACATGGTGCAATAAATAAAGACAAGTGATATTACAGTGCTAGACATCACATTATCAAGTTCCTGTTGCTTCTCAGCAAAACGCATTGAAGCAACAGGAACCTGAACCCACCCAACTACCCGCTTGCTCATCACAATCCGACTCTGACGTCATAGACTTCGCCATTTCCATTTGACATTTGAGGGTGACATTTGGCGTGAAATTTGAGGGTTGAAGTTTGTTCTTTGAAATCAGTAAACCAATATAAAATGTCAAATATATAGTCTTACAAATATAATACATATAGCATTAAAAGTGTGTGTGGTCATTAGGTACGACCTTTAACATGATCAACCTACATGTATACACTTAAGTCTGTTGGTAAACGTCATAAACCAAAAAACTCAAAAACATTATCCATGTGACTATATGTGAGCCTGGAATGATTCAAATTAATTATCCACTGTACTTAAAGTTCTGGGTTCAACATTTTTAAGAAATAGCAGGGTTCCCATCTTTCGCCCGAAACGTCTCCCGCATTTGGAAAAAAATGATAAATATTATGTAAGATTGTCCAGATGCCAGAAGATATACATGAATATACAGCTGACCTCTTGAGAGTTGATAGAAGTACAAAATAAAAGATTTAGCACTCCATGTTGACCTCTGAGGGTTTTCTATATTTTTTTCTAATTTGAGTACGGTACTGAGAAAGTTTGTTTGTGTTTAACATTTTTATCAAAACTTAATAAAAATCTTTGGATTGGAAAAATAAATTTTTCACTGACTGGGTTGGACATAAAATATGAGTGAGAAAGAATTCCTCAGATTAACATCTGTCTAGTCATAGAATAAACGCTTTTAATTCCCAGACTCCTGATCAGCTTTTTGTCCAAACGACTGATGAGCACAGGTAAATTTGACATTTAACACCAACTGGCTGTTTAATCAAAAGAAATCTGTGCTTTTCATCACATTGAAACAAAACATCTGACAGCATATACAACAAGCCTGACAAGCCAAACCAGGTATGTGAACACCTTAGATACATGTAGTCCATCTAAAACAAGTAAGGTACATGTAAACAAAAACAAACCTTTTAACTGAACAATTCACATGTATATGGCATTCTCCATTGAAATAGTTTCTAACCTCCTAAACTGTCAGCACTGTGAAACCTTCTGATTGCACTGCGTCAAAAAAACATGGCACGCTAGTGGGATGGAAAATGCATTCATTATATCTAAACAGGAGAATAATCAAGTTAGATGTTCAACTCCTCGACAAGACCACATCCTGAGCTCACTCCGCTCCGTTTAGTAATGGATGATGTTGATTAGCCGAGAGCCATGCGTACAATGTTTATAACCCGAATGCAGACAGAGGGTATGCATGTATCTGATAATGATGTTTGTTGACAGAATGAGCGGAGTCCACAATTGAATCAGTTGAAGCTACATAGTATATCAAAATCAAACTACAAAATATATCAAAATCCAGATATTGCTTTTTTCACTTGTTAGGAATCATATTAATAGAACTGAAGCTTTCCATCAAATTTGAATAAAGGAGACATCTGTGTAGCATAAACATATCATGAACATGTAGGACAAAACCAGTTGATAAATGATGAATTGCAGGCGTAATTCAGTGATCCAGTTTATCTGGATTGTACACAATCATTCCAGCACACACAAAGTTGATTACGGGCTACTTCTTGTATTAATTGCAACACAGCAGTGTCATGATTGTGCTGAATTTCAATGTGTCACATTTAACCTTGGCATTCGGGAATTGCCGAAGTGAATACTGCATGGCAAAAACAATTCAGCAACTTCAACATTGTGTTGTTACAGGGGATTCCATTTGTGCCTGATGTGATGTTTACAAACATGCCATGTTGCTCTGGCAAGTGTGAAGTTGAAAAGTTTTGTTGTGTCTGTTATGCTGATCTCTGATTGGGTGATGGGCTATCAAACAGTCACTAAAAGTGGTGTCTAACATCTGATCTGTCACGGTAGATGACGTTAGAGAAATTCAAACTCTGATTTTGTTATCCAACAAACTTTCATAGCATAGGGTCTTAGAAATGGAAAGGATAAGAGTACCCATTGCAAATATGCTGATACACAAATATTATCAAATCTTGTGATGAGTAAACATGCTTTTGAACACCAGGAAAAATGTTGCTAATATATCAATTGTTTTGGTAACATTTTCATTTGATGCCATTCTTTCAGATTTCAAAGCACACCTGTGACAGACAGTTCATTTCAAAATGTCCAAGGGAATGAGTATGTGAATATCCTGAAAGATTCTAATAAAGCTGAAATGTTTAATGGATTTAGAATACCAAAACCGTTGCTAACGTCATTTGACAGGATGACATTAGCCACACCTTATTATTGATAATTCATTATCCTTTCAATCCAGTGTGGATTTTGTTGTGATAACCGTAACACACACTGCATAGTTTGTCTATACCATAGTTTTTATTTGTCCAGGGCACATCTGCTATAGATACAGGATATCATACCGGTACCCAAGTTTCAGAATTTTAGAAGCAAATATAACGAAGATATCAGTGGACATACAGCAGATCAACTCTCATGCATTCGGCGTGAGACTCCCGCATTGGGCTTCAATTTCACGCAACCGCCTATATATCTCAATCACGCATTCGCCATCTCAATAACGAAATATGTAAAACACTAGTTTTTACGTAAAGTTGTCAGTCTCCGACGCATACATCACCCATGGAATGTCCTAAGGAATCACCATCACCAGTCTGCGTCATCTTTTCCCACTCTCAAACGGTTTCATCAGTTTTCTATCATATCGGACACTCACAGGCTCTATATTACTCACTACGCAGAATCGGAAACGAGGCTGTCTAAATATCTGACAGGCGGTGTGAAAGTTCGGATTCTGATGATGGTGAAGCTCGTTTTTCTACAAAGCGTTCTAAGTTTACGGGTGCTGCTATTAGTATGTGCGCAAATTTAATTTAGAGTGGATTAAGATATATCGATGTTCTCGTGCATTTTACAGTCTGAAAAAATAGTTCCCAAATGTCAAAATCCACCAGAACGCACCATTTTACGTTTAGATTTTCAGATATTTTCTGGGGACCTCCACAGATAAACAATGAAACAAAAAAAAACCAAGGCAATAACTGAGTGATGATTTGCGATTTTAATCATCGAAAATTGGAAAGAATGCATCTCCAGCCGTCTAGAATTTCAGAGTGTCCCAGGCTTAGGCGGCCCCTGGACCCTCGCCTTGAGTGCTGGATTAGTAGTTTTCTAACGTGCCTGAATAATCTCACTCTTTCGCAACTTTTAAAGTTGAGAAGTCTGCATACAGCTGGATGAAAAAAAATGGAGGGATGACTGTTAGCAAAATTATTAGATTGATCACCTGAATGAATCAACTCATTCATTTAAAATTGCTTCATGAGTAAATATTAATTTGATTTCTAGATTCTTACCTTCGACTTGTCAGATTTTTCTTCTTTCGTTTTCGCCTTCCGACCACCGTGACATTCTCTGTGCCCATGAGCCTGGCCATGTGGGACTCTCTCTGCACTCATTTTCTCACTGTAAATTTACGTGGATACTTTGTCTGTCTCTGGTATATATTAAAGTCTAACCAGAACTCTCTCCGAGCCTACATGTACATAGGCCAATATCTCCATGACCACCAGCGGGTCCTTTAAGTGAGTGACATATAGTGTGTCATCTGCACCTGTAGCCACAGCTTTCCACCTGAACAGTATTACCTGAGGGGCGAAATTAAAGACATAATTTGTCAGGGTTGAAAACAGCACAGATTACATGCATGATAAAATGTGATTTTAACATTCCCTCAGTAACAAACGTTACCCCTGGAAAAACTTCTTGACCTATATTTACTGTGATTCCCCTCCAGGCTAGTTTAAACCTATTTAGCAATGTTACATGTAAATGCATGATCCAGTATTTGGCCACTGTGAGACTGTACACCTAATGAGCATATATATGACATGTATATTCATGACATTTCCGTCCACATTTGAAGTAACAAGAAAATTGAGAATGAGCCTAATACCAGTAGGCCTATATTTATACACGTACAGTTTAACAGTACAAATAATGTGCTACTACTTGTAAACTATGTGTAGCATTTCATTCAATCTGTGATTTGCGCAAAATCCTTTAACAAAGAGCTGCACTGATAGCACTGGCAGGGGCATTCATTAATTGACTCTCTTCCCTGTCTCTTTAACATGGAGCTTTTACCTCATTCAAATAAATATGGATCAAATGTTGATACTTTGCCAATAGCAGTGATTGAATCAGTACTTGGTTTTGGGAAATAAATCTATATTTATATTGTATTAATCTAAGGTCATGGGAGTATTTATGGTCGACTTAAAATCATTAAAGGAATAGACAACCTTTGATAAACGTATATTGCAAATGAAAGAACAATTCCAGGAGTGTCCAAAACGATTTTTATTTAAATTATGCAATTTTTTCCAACCGAGTAAGAAGCCGTTAATGATAAATTCTGTGGCTTGTAAGGCCGCCGCCATTACGGCAAGTTTAGTGACGTCACTGGGCCACAGAACACTGCAGTGAACTGGGTGGACACGCACAGTTTGCCTTGCACTGGAATAATCGCAGCCCGATAGGCCAGCAGGTGTGGCTATACATCCTTGTATTCTGTACCCTGTAAAATACCGGCTGATGTTTGTACAATTACAATGATCTTATCCTTGTTGTTGAGAAATCGGGTTTGATCTGTCGGTCAGTCTAGACTGTGTAAGTGTAAAAAAAACAACACAGCATCGAGTTGTCTGATAAATATGCTTTCGTTATAGGCCAATACTTCTCAGCTGATGACTACGCCAACATGCATCAACATAATTCGACAGTAACTCACTGAGATTGTTTAATGTAACCGAGAATGGGAATAATTCTGATTTTTGTGTTATCAATTCAAAGAATCGATCCTCAACAAAGACCGGCACTCAGCCAGAAAACGAAACTAAATCTGCCCCTGCTGGAGGGCAGTTTCTCCGGGAAAAGATTATCCGGAGATTTTTCTCACCGTTGAACTGTTACCGAAAGAAACTGTCCAGCATGACACGGCCGTTAAACACCCACCCAAATATCTAGCGTGCGAGAAAATTTACCTGAGAAAGTTTATGGAATAAATCCTTGTCGGCTAATGTCAGCACTTGCACATGTGCTCGTCTGATCGTTTCCTAACATACACATCTCACAGCAGAGCCGATTAAACGAAATCCGCGACCCGGCCGGCTTCTACGGTACTAGCCCGAAAACATCGGCTAAGGGGTCTAATTTTTTTTAATTTTTTATTGTTGTTGCTGACCCCTTTAGCCCGAATCACATATACAGACCGAAAAGGAAAAAAATAAATAAGAAGTCAGTTGCTCGAGATCTTCAACTGCACACGGCGTGGGGAATTGAGACAAAGGCACGAAAAGCATTTTATCGAATAAATAATATGATTTGGCATCTCCAGAACTTTGATAATCAACTAATGACTCATTCCGTTAGACGAAATCTTCTTCCAAACTCTAATTTTGTCATCTAACTCGTCAAGTTGCCGCCATTTTCAGTCTCGTTGAGAGAACGAGATTTCCAACGCGATTGACCTTTCTGACCACGTGACTCGTCCATTTCACTAGTGCGCACGCGCGGCCAAGTCTCGTTGAGCTGTAATCTGAGGAAATGGCGGTAAACATCGAAATCGAGCGTTTATTGTGTTTTCTTCGTCGTCACTAATTTTTTGGAGTCATTAGAGATGGTACATGGTGAAAGAAGCTCAGGTCGGTCAAACTGTATCAAATTGGCATATTTTTTCTCTCCCGTTTCGTTATTTTCGTCAGCGAAAAGTTGCTCTTCGCGAGACGAATTTTTTTCTCCAAAATTTAACCCACCCTCGATCTGGGCTGTGATAGGAATGCCACGCCCCCTTACCCTAAATTTACCTATCACAGCCAGAGTTTCTGGGTTAGTACGGTACATGCATCCTCAACCGATTTCTACGGTAGATCGTCTTCAATGGGCTCCAACACGCCTGACACTAAGTTATATCCCTCGACACTGGTCCCAAGCAGCGTAGATGAAAGCCTGGTTTGGCCCAGCCAGTCATTGTCATCAGTCAGGTTGAAACTCCCGGAAATGCAAGGCGTCGGACCCTTGGAAAAAAGTTGAAAATCACTTGCTGCCATGTTTGCTCTCTTACAGCAGAGAGGCCCTTTGACGTCATGAGTTAGTTGTCACGTGAATATCACCCGGCCACTCATTGGTTAAACCATAAACATGGTGGCTCCCTTCATTCAACACATCTGGTCATTTTTCCAATGTTTGAGAGTATTTTTCTTCGTTAGAAAGAATCTCAAAAATAGGAAAAAAATATTTTTGGGCACTGTTTGGATTGATCTTTCAGTCGCAGTTTACGTTTGCCAAATGTTGTCTATTCCTTTAACATTGAACTGTGAAGATTTTTATATCTGGCGGCAATCCAAATGAAACATATGAATTCACCCTCTAATAATTCAATCACAGGAAGTGAAATTTCACACCATAAAATTTGGGAGTGATCAAATTTATTAGAACAGGTTGAGTAGCTAGCAGATCCCCCGCCAAGAAGCTTACAAGTCTGGAAACTAGCTTCTCGCACAAATGGGATATAATCACCATATATATTTTGTGTGATGTTAGATTGTTGCTAAGCATGTGGTCTTGTTGATCTGAAGGAGAATAGCAATTGTGATTATGAAGGACAATGTTGCAAAATTGTCGACGATAAAGAAATAGCATCCGGTGGCCTTATTTTGGCAAAAACAAGTCTTTGTTTTGAGATTCCCGCCATCTTTACATCCCCCAAGTTGAAAATCAATTGGTTGAATTGTTCTCGAGATATAGCATTCACAACATGGACTCAGGCGGCTTTCTTGGATCACATAGTTTGGTGAAAAACAATCCCAGTAATCATCTGAATAATGTGAAGCCACTTTCAAGGGAGTGGTTAAAGGGGGAATCGTTGGTTGCCCCCTCTCAGCGCCAAACCATACATGCTAATTTCCTACCCCACCCATCATCTCAATGATGTGAAGCCAACCCACAAGTTTGAAGCTGATCAGTTGATCTGTTCTAAAGATATCGCGTGTATGCATAGGTGATATATGGATGTGTGAATTTTCAAGTCCCCCTTCCACCTACATGACACCCCCGTCAGGTAGGTGGAAGGGGGACTTGAAAATTCCCACATCCATATATTAAGCTGACAAAATGGTTCAAAATCATGCATATAATATACAATTACTTCTTCGTTATTACAATGATTTTAGAGGCTGATCAAATTATTAGAACCACCGATTGAATTTTGTCCCCAAACTTTGATAATCAAATTGGTGAAATCTTTCAGATTTAGCTTTACATTATATCAGATCAAGTTTTAGTTTAGCCTCATGCAGTTATCCACAGCTTTACCTATACAACAAATACATTCAAGTTCCTGCAAATTCCTGCTTTTATGGTTGTATACTCAAGCCCATGAACCAAAATTACAGTCCAGCTATTGAAACATTCAACATGCAATCAACTGTTTCAACTGTGAAATGACAGGAAGGAAATGAAAACACTGTGGACAAGACAGCTCAAGCAACTAACAACTTACTGTGGCTTTTTACATAAGAGCAACATGCACTGGATATTGCAAATCCTTGGGATCCCTTATGGCGAAAAACAATGTTGGAGATCAACCTTTGGCAAAGTACGGTAACAAAAAAAAAGGTACATGTGCAGCATCAGTTTTACAATTATGGAGTTAAATCATCCGCTGCTTTCCAGAAGTTCTAAATCAACTTGGATATTATAGCATGCATGTGCAGTAGTAGATCACCAGGACTGAGTGCACAAAACTCACTCCCCAGAAATTTGAAGTATAGGAAAAAGAAAGGAAACATGAACCATGCAAAGCACGGAGAACCCCTCACCCTTGGCAGTATTGAGATAGGGCCCTTGTTGAAGAACGAGCAGTTGATGGTAACAAGCTAAATATTGGTGACAAAACTGACAGTTTAACCAAGTAGTGAATCAGAAAATATAGCTCAATCTATTTTTTTATGAGGTTTCTGTACCATGACCACATGCCTATATGTGATTGAAGTTTGACCTTTATCATTGAGACATGGTGGTAATGAGATGGATGGACATTTTCACATGTTGGCAATATTCCAATTGATGCCAATTTTACCTGAAGACTAAGTATGTGTCCAGTGTAACTTAACGTCAGTTAGTAGCATAATCATTCTTGAGTAAATGGCACCAATTGGCAGCAAAAGGAAGAACAAAAAATCATTTTGTGACCACATGTGTGATGTAAGTTTGGTGTACTTAGGAATATCCAGTCTTGAGATATGTTAATGTGAAAACAAAGATGGATGAACGTACCATTTGCGATGTTCGTATGTACATGATCACAATAGTCAATACCGCAAGAACAATTCTGACTGTAGCCCATGTCCTGATGGGTGTCTGGTGTAAGTTCAGTAAGCCTAGGCCTTATCAGACTTGAAATGTGGTGGTAATAAGCAGCCAGAGATGAATGCACAAATTTGACCCAGTGACACAGAAAACATATATGTCAATCTCACTGATTTTTGATAGGCTTCTGCTTTGAGAACATATGTACAGTAAGTTTGGTGCTCCTAGGCAACGTCATTCTTGAGATATGGTGGTAACAATCAATTCATGATAAATTGATAGTTTGACCTGCAGGTGACCTAAGAAAATATACGTCACTCTAGCTCATTTTCAACAGGTTTTCGCTCTGTGACCATATTATGCCTGAGTAATGTAAGTTTGGCATATGATGATAACGAGAAATCGAAGACAGACGGATGCTAGGACAGAAAACATGATGACAATACTTTTCGAGGTCTGAGGGGTAAACAAGAGTGTTCAATCATGTAACAGATTTTGGGTACACAAATGTTTTGCAGACATGGAATACTAACTTCTGTGTGATGTAGCAGTGATTAAGCAGCTGAGGTAGAAGGCTCCCAGCATTGTTATTTTTGTGCATCAGGAATTATGTTTCCCACTGTTCGTCGGAGATGTAAGTGCTAAAAGTATCAGTGATTCATTACTGGAAAGTGTAAGCTATGAGAGTATAGGCCTATACATTGATGAGGACCAGGGCTATGTCAACTTCATTTTTTTTTTATGCAAAATATGGACATCCACACATACCCCGGAGGACATAGATCTATTAACAGCATCTATGGCCTTATTGTTCCATGATTTTCAATTGCTTCATAAAATGAGTAATCATTCCAATTAGCCACTTTAATATTTCAAAAATGAAACACGGCTTTGAATGAAGTATTTAGTGAAATTTATTCTGTAAATGAAAATGGCATGCGACGGCATATTTCCATCTCAAGGTCATGTGCAAATTGCAGGCTGCAAGGGGCAAGGCCTAGTTAATAAATCAAGTTTAATTGACAGATGCATAAAGTAATGTCCACTAGCTTGTGCACATAAAAAACAGACCTCTGCTCTGGATATTTTGAACCTGCCATGTCTGTACAATTTATTCCAATTTATTCATCAGTCAGTGCTGTGGTTGTTTCAAATGAATAGTCGCATAAAATGAAGCAATGAGTTTCTGGGAAATTAACTAAAGAATAAAACTATCAATGATGTTAACTCGCACATTCTGGGGTATGCGCGAGTTTCCATTTTCCATAAATATATAAAAACTGAAATTGACATACGGTAAGCGATCCAAATATTCGATCGCCGGAAGTGATTTTTTAGTCCCAAAATCGATGCTTGATCGTAAAAATTGGATTGTACGCCCCTCTGCAATGACGAGAAAAATCGGCTCGATCGAAAACATTAGATCGCGGAAGTGAGAGAAAAGCATGATATATCATTTACCATTCAGGAATATATGCTGTTTAGATTTGGTTTAGGTCACATTAACAACTCCATTTTGCGTATGCGTCGATACTGCCGATCTCGCGCATAATGTTGCGTATCTGTTCATATTCATTCTAGCTATTGCCGACCGTGTGCGATCGAATTTAAGTTAGATCGTCCCATTTTAGAATTTGTGGGTGATTGTAAATCAGTTAGAATATCCGATCGTAAATCTCCCGAAAAAATGGGGTCGATCGTAAATCGAAAGATGATCGTATATATGGATCGCTTACCGTAAGCCTGTACCGGTACCCCAATCGTTGTATAGCCCTATACCTCGATCAAGGAATAATACCTCAATCAATCTGCCTAATGATGTGTTCGGTAACTTTGGGGTTTTCCCCTCCAGACATGACAATTATATTATTATCAAAGTCATGCCGTACGATCCACTGACAAAAATAAAACATCAGAAAACAGTTCAGAAATTCCCATCCACACACCTCGAAGTTCCACTGTCATAAATGTATGGTCCATCCGGGTTCGCTAATCACCAAAAATAACAGACTTAATACTTGCAATTCATGTATCGCAGAGAAAACCTGAGTCAGGAAATGTTAACATCTCCACCATCTAGATACAAGGGCTTTTCCAAAAATTATATCCACCCCCCTGACCCAAGCCCAAGGACAGTTTCCCTACAAACAGTTTAGTTGAATTCCATTCTATTCATTTTTGGTACTAAATAATGTAGAATTCAAGATGGGTGTTGAGGAAAATATAAAGTTCTATATATTTTGATGTAAAATACACATTTCAGGGGCAATTCCATACCATATTCAATAGGAGGGTGGATACAATTTTGGGAAAGCCCTTGGTGGAGATGTTTACATTTCTTAACTGGAAACTAGTCACTACCCAGTGACCAGAATAGGCTACGGAATAGAGCTTTAAATCAGACAGCAACAACAACAACATTGACTGGGATTTTTCTCGGCTGCATTTGGACAGTGTTGGAATGCAAATAAGTTCTGGATGGTATTTTTGGTGTATCGCGAATCCGGATGGACCATACATTATGACTGTGGAACTTGGAGATGTGAATTTCCGAACTATTCTCTGACGTTTTGTATTCGTCAGTGAATCGCCTTGCCCTTGGATCGTACGGCATGACTCGGATAATAAAATCGCTGCCGAGCGGTACAACGAATTTCAAATGAACCCGAAATGAAAGTAAGATTACCAAAATAAAAGCACACTGAACCCAAATGAACAAGTATTCACTTCGAAGAAGACACTATTACATACTGGAATGCAAATATAATGAATATAGTCCAAATAGAACAGAAGGATGAAAAAAAAATAAAAATCCACCGGTCCACGGAAGTATATGTCGCGGCGAGACAACGGAAGGGGGGGTAACTATGTCCGGTTTATGTTCCATGCTGAGTTGCGGGCCTCGTGGTTCAGCTCACATCAACGCATGCGGGGAAGTAGCCCCAGCAGGGACCTAAATGATACTGTCATTCACTGTATCATTAGGTCCCTGCTGGGGCTAGCGGGGAAGCAACCAATCATCGACAGAATGAACTTACAGTGGCTCATCTCTTGTCGTCGTGGTCAAAGGGAGATCAGGATTCAGATTCAGATTTGTTTATTACTCAGCTATGCCATTAAGGCCAAAGGCAAGACATACAAACAATCATGATAACAAGAATCAATAAGAAACTCTGGAGTACCAGTAAATAAAACAATATCCCACCGGGTCAAGGATATTTAGTGTCATACGACATAAACTAAAGCACCTTGTAACCTGACTACAGAGAATGGTGCATAACAACCAGTCATTTATACTGTGCAAAACAGTCAAATGTATACTTAGCTATCGCATTAATTGATGTCTGGTCAGCATGACATAACAGATTAGAAAACACTGTATCCAGATCATTCAGGAGAGTCGCACAATTAGCGATTATCTCCCTTGCATTGTACAATGATTTATCAAATGTATCCTTACAACTATTGCTCGCATTCTAATAATGGAAATTAATGATAAGGCATTAATTTTATTTATTTACATATTTCCTTGGGTACAGTCTCGTGAGTAAATTCAAAATGGCGGCCATGGGTCTGACATATTTGGATTTTTATAAGTTTTTGTTTTTCAATATTGAACAATCCCTTTTCTCGGGCACAAGCAAATTAAGTAATATAACCAGAGTGCTACGTAGGAAAACTCACTAACATATTCACATATTGAGAGTGCTGAATAGTCAGAGAGTGAATATTAAACTGTCTTTGATGTCAGCGCACCGGGTAGCAGTCATTGATATATTGATGTATTTGCTAAAAAATGTTTGAACTCTCCTCATGAGTGTGGAGAAAATAAAATAACCACTGAGTTAGAGATTGATGACTTCCATCCACAGTGGCTTGGTTAGCAGTGGGTGTCTTCGTCGATGTTGTTGTGATAGGAACAGTGTGGTAGGAACGGCTCCGGCGGAGATTGCCGAGAACATCGGCATGCGCAGTGACCAATTCCCGGAGACCCCTAAAACGGCAGACTTTGTGAAACCTTGGAACCTGTAAGACATGCCGCTTGAATAGCCACCAACTGGTCCCGGAGGTAAGTACGAGGTCTCACCGTTAGGATGCTAACCCTTATTAGTTAGTATTTATGGTGGGTATAACCACCACAGTGGTGTCAGAAGTGGGGTGTGGTGGTTATACCCACCTAAATACTCACTGCGCATGCCGATGTTCTCGGCAATCTCCGCCGGAGCCGTTCCTACCACACTCTTCCCTCTAATAATTTTTGGATCCCTGGTCCTACTGGGAATGGTGTAAAATGGCATCGTCCCCCCATCACTGGTGGCGGCGATAATCCAGATAATACACCCCTCTTCCCAAAGGGCTTTGCTACTCCGTGTTGGGTGGCAATAAGGATTGTCAGATGAAAGTTTACTTCAGACGAGGTAGGACCCCACCCTAATCCAGCTGTTCACAAACTTCACTAAATCAGGATTTTTTTTTTTTTTTTTTTTTTATATACAGAAAAAGCCTTGCCCTTGCGTAGGTCTTTAATTTGCTCCTCCTGACGGAACCTCCGCCCTGCGATGGCGTCTCCTGGTTATCTCCCCACTAGGCCCTGGTTGTCGGCCACGCCCACACGCACTTATAGGGGCAGCCCGAAGAAACGAAAAGCATTCCTCCGAGCTACCTCCAACACCACCATCGGTGCCATGTTACGGCAGTGAGCAATGTGGCAGACAACCGGTCCCATAAACCATGGGGAGTTAGGTCTCGGCATACCAGGAGGCGGCAACAATGGGGAGTCAGATTCTATCAGGAGGCACCCCAGATCCATTTCCTGGAAGACCTCATCCGGGACCCGGCGTGACAGGGCAAGCGCACCGAAACTGAAGGCAACATTTTTAAATGTAGCCACCCACTTCTTCATGTCCTCCAAATCCCCAGTGTACGAGTGCAACTGGACTCGGTGATCCTTGCGTAGGGCCTTTTTCATCAGGACCATCAGCCGATCCCGAGCCGCAGTTTCACCCGTAAACGCTTCCCTACAGTGGATGACAACCGGCAGGTTTAAGTCACTGGCAACTGGTAGAACTCTCTCCAAAAAATGCTCCTGCCAGAGGCGCTCTTGTGGGGAGGCATGCCCAGGGTAATCTAACCCCATTTCTCCCACCCCCACACATCCAGGAGTCTGTAATTTCCGGATCAATTCCAGGAACCTAGTCCCACCCACTCTCTTACTCGCCACATGGGGATGAATCCCGTATGTCACCCGCAACAGTGGGTCCGGACAGGCGAAGTCAATCGACCCCCACCTATCCGGGAACACCAGATTGCAGATGACATACTGGAGTTCATAGTCGAATTCTGGCATTCTATTTTGCCCAGCTACATACACCTCCGAGAGTGTCGCCGCCTGAAACTCTGACAGAAGCATGTCCACGTGTGCATGGGCATAGACAGCCAGGGAGACGGGCCCGTCCTGCCTTACTGGAACCCAAGCCCCACGAAGAGTATCGGATCGGCTGGGAGACCGGATCGGTGTTTGCGCTGCCAAGGTATCAGTCGGAGACTTAACATGCTCTCCCTGTTCCTCTAATAAAACATGTCTTCGCTTCCGGATCCACAAGGGTATATCTCGATCCTCACACACCCGCAACATGTCATGGTGCAACACATATCGTCGCTTTCGATCTTCTGCACAATAGAGGGCTGATGCTATCACCTCAACCACCAGAAGAGGACCAATGTAGACTGGTCGCAACTTGCGACTCTGGCCAACCTTACTAGCCAAATCCCTCCGATACACCAAATCCTCAAAAACTCCACCCGGGTCCCAACACAACCGCCCTGGATGGTGTTGGGAGACATTCCCAAGTGCAGCCAAGTCTCTCTCTGGCCCCTACAACAAGCATAGGCGAACCCCAGACATGGCGGAATACACACCATCATTTGTCCCCAGCACAAATGTTAACCCAATGTGTAATCCGATTCCGAAATATTTGATGGCATCTGAGTCCTCCCCGTCCCGAGACTCACGAATGTCAGCTGCGCCCATGGGTGGACGGATTCCCCGTAGAAGGGAACTCGTCACCATGGAAATTTGACCAAGGGCTGTCCCTCCCCCTTGTACGGAACCCTCCGTGGACGTGGGATTTTCCACTTCTCGTGTCCCACGAACGTCCGAGTCCCCCAATTGTGGTCCGACTCCCCATACTCGGGAACCCGCGATCACGACGTTTTCACTGATGACTACCGGACGTTCACGGGGATTGGGGTTTCCCCTCCCCAGTGGGCCACGAGTGATGCAAGTCCCTACGTTTGTTCCGCTTCCCATTGATAGGGAAATCGTGCCCGACGACTTTTGTTCTTGGACTGCCCCTCCTCTTATAGAAGGATCTTTGACGCCACAGGGTATACCAGGCTCGTGGCCTCCTCCACCGCCCTCATCGGGAGGCTGGGGGATGGACTCACCTGGTACACCGAGAGTGTCCCACATCTTCAAACTTCGCGTTCCCTCAGTCAAACGCCCTCCCACAGCCATGGAGCTAGACTCACCCCTTCCCTCCTGTGTCTCTATATTTCTAGAGGGGGTAGGGGGCTGTCCAAACGAAGCCGTTCCAATTTTGATTTTGACCCTATCACTATCTAGGACTGGAGATTGGTCGTTTAAATGTCCCCCCGGAAGTCGACCCTCCATTAACCGGGTCAGGCTCTGCCTTGGCTTAGTGCAATCCCAGCCATAATGACCCTCACATTGACAATGGTAACAGACTACTGGTCTCCTTCGATGAACCGGTCCAAAGCTCTGCTTTGGCTTGGTGCAATCCCAGCCATAATTACCCTCACATTGACAATGGTAACAGACTACTGGTCTCCTTCGATGAACCGGAGAAGAACTACCCAAACATCCACGCACCGGAGACATAGGTTCCGGAGACCTATTAACAAAATCATAGTCCTCCTCACTGCTCGATGTCATGCCTCTTGAAAAGGAGCGGTCATAACGACTTCGCCTACGTTCGGGACGCCGTGAGCGCTCTTGATCGCCCTCCTGAGCCCTGGAAGGTGGTATTCCCCACTCATCATATCGAGGTACACCCACCCCATTTCCCTGGTTTTCTGGCAACCCAGACTGCATGTGGGTTAGAGGTTGCGAGACCCCAGCACCGACATACGTCTCCAAAGGCACCTGAAAGCCAGTCAGGTGATGATTGCCCCTACTTGGTATCGGAGTTGTATTATTCACACCCCCACTATATCGTCCCTCCCCCCATGGGAGCAGGGGTGCCCACGGGTGCCCCGATAGAATTTTTGCCTCTGAATGCGCAGGCTGTCTGAAAAATGTAGGAACTCCAAGATCAACTCTAGTATTTAACACTTGATGCTGGCCCGAGGGAGTGGCGAAGCGTGTGTCAGTATAACCGGTAACCGGACCCTGTCCCCTTGAAGGGGAACGAGATACGCTGGCAAATCCTCCATCCCCACTAGCCAAATTACGGGAGGCATTCCGTTTCATACGAGCGTTAAACCCTGGGGGGCGCTCTGCCCCATAAATTCCAGACTCTGGAATATTCTTCTCCATGTGACTAATATAGTCATCTTGTCGTGGTCTGCCCCGAGGAAATAAATCAGCAGGGGTCCCTAGTGTACTAGCTGATTGTTTAAACTGTCCCCCCATACTTGAGTGGCCCACAAGCGGTGCACTCCTCCCCCCATCCCAATCATCTACACGAGAGGGAAGTTTCCTGTCTTGGCCGGGGTCACTATTGGGTCCCTCTTTATCTTTAATCGCCATGCACCATTGTCTGTAACAACTTTGTTACAGATTGGAATCTGTCCTCAAACTTCGATCGCATTTCCTGCCATTTTTTTATCCATTCTGGATTCAAAAAGTTCCCGCCTGGACTTCCAGTCCTGAAATCTTTTATCCATTTCGGACACAAAATGTCCTTGTCTGGACTCCCAGTCGACACCAAAGTTGACCATGCTATTTTTAACTGAGCCCTCTTAAGTATTGTAAAGATGAATAAAGGCCTCCGAACTCTGTTGTGATATCGGCACGCATCCTGTCCTGTTTCAGCTAGGTGGATTCCGTGAATCCATCTTATCATTTCAAAGATGACAAATTCACAGAACAGCCGACTAAGACCACGCAAAGTACAGAAACATAGCGCGCAATCACGCGGAGAACCACAGACGCCAATGGGTAGACAATGCCGCGAAGAAAATACCGACAGGAAATGGTGGGAGAGATGTTAACAATATTACCCACAACCTATCCAAATAATCGCAAGTCTAAAGTTAATTCTAATGAATTGGGTGATGGTATACGGGCCCAAGTCCTACTAGCTAATATACCGGCCTGATTAAGAATTGATAACTTACTCCAAATTTATAACATGCACAATAAATTTAAGAGTAAAGTAAAAACTCCAATTTAAGATAATTGAACAAATGCAGAATTTAAGAGGCTCCAAATTATAAAATATTAGACCTAATTCAATGCATAGGTAAATGGTACCACCATCACTGATCAGCGCGTTGCTATAAAACTGATGAATAAGGTCCAATGGCAGGCAACACGACCCGAGTTAATAAATGCCACCACGACACCCACACCCCCCTCTCGAGGGACTACGACTACCCGGCCGCTGATAACAAGGGTCACAGTTGATATGTACTACTGTTATAATCACCCAAAACCTGTCGACTACCCGAACAGTGCAAAGCTATGGTATCACTCCTGGGCAGTGGTGTCTTTTGGCCTATTCTAAATCAGTGTATATTGTATTGTCAACTGGCAACAATGTCTTGATAGTTATTTAGCTATGCGCAACTAATCAATACTAACAGCAATACAAGTCCGATGAAAGACCATGCCGCTGATGGCAACAATTGTTGGAAATAATTACACTGGTACCACGCAATTGCGATAGTTGTACATATATGCAAGCAATGGCAACAACATTATTGGTCTGGTGTAAAGTTACAGCAATAATTGTGTGGGCACAAAAATAAACAATTGCCAATGGTGACAACCAAATGCATGCCACTATAAACTATTACTGATGGCAACTGTCTGAAATAGGCAACAAGTTTTCAACAAAAATAGATTTACAACTCTGGTTAAAGACCATGCAATGGATGACAACTACAATCTATGTCGATTCGACACTCGTGCATAGCAATGACGGTCACACATTGAACAATTGCCACAAGCGTCAGCTATGCCCAACTATCATTGGTGATAACAGCTCAAATGATAATTAATCCTGCTGTTAATGGCCACAAGTATTCAAACAGCAGTTTAATAAACTTGGACACGATTACCTGATAGACTAACTGTAAACGAATGGGAAGTTCAGATTTTTCAAGTTGCCTTAGATCTATAGATTACAAATACACCACCGCCCAAGAACTGTACTCGCTCGACAGTACTCAGTTTTTGCTGAATTTATGCATACTTGCCTGTATTGTTCACTGATTTTTCAACAGACATCAACAGTATTTAAAGATGGTAGACAAGAATATATATCAATAATTATAATAAAGATTGGTAATGATGTCTCCACAAATGACTGTCAACCAACATACATCAACAACACCTGTACCTATTGAGTACATGTAACAAGCACTATTGTGTTGACAATGAACATGTATTGTTGACAGCAATCTATTATTGTCTGCAGATCTACCGGGTTAGCAGTAAGATTGCAATGGTTGCTAACCAATATCAGATAGCGGTGTACACATCCATAAGTTCTTATGCACTTGTGTTGCGTTGTTGTTGTTAAGTTGTTGTTGATATATTGTTGTTGATGTTAAGCTGTTGTTACTATACTGTTGTTGTTGTTGTTATCTGCAAAACATACATCAGCAGTTGTGACGACCAGTATTTCCGGCGATCCCGCAGCACTAGCCACCGGGATCACAGTATATTCACAGTTAAACATAAAAAATTATCAGCCAATTAGCCTATTCCATATTAAATATGTGTGCATATAAAATATACGGTACTCAATCATGCATAAATAATTTGATCAAAGAGTGTATTTCCCCAATCTAGCACCAATTTAATTGTTCCACTAAATAGTATCGCCTATATGCAGCTACTATGTCCAGGGCAACTCCTCAAAGGCGTATATCCCTAGACACAAGCGTTATATAGTACTGGGTGGAATAGTAATTATATAAATCCAATTATTTACTAAGAATTGTTTTTTCTTGTTTATAAATATATATATATATTTTTTATCACAGTATATTACAAGAATTTATTCAGCATCACTTCCAATCACAGATAATATTCAGGAATAGGCTGTAGCTTGACTTTGTAAACGTGCTATAAAAAACAATTTATTTTTTATTGAAAAAAAAAATAACATTTGATGTCTGTGTCGGCTGGAGAGAGATTCGTGCGCTTCAAAATTTCAAAGAGAAAAAAAAAAGTTCGAGTTTATTTAATTTCCAAGATATTATTGGAGGGTTGTTGCATCGGTACGGTTAGACTTCGTACTTGGGATTAGTACATGACTAGTTAAATTGTTTTTTTATAGCACGTTTACAAAGTCAAGCTACAGCCTATTCCTGAATATTTATCTGTGATTGGAAGTGATGCTGAATAAATTCTTGTAATATACTGTGATAAAAAATATATATATATTTATAAACAAGAAAAAACAATTCTTAGTAAATATGTAACGGGAGACACTTGTACCAGAGTTTATACTAGCTTACGGCTAGTGGGAATTTCCCTTTAGCTCAGTCGGTAGAGCGCTGGTGTGGCAAAGTAAGAGGACCCCGGATCGAATCCCGGTAGCGCCTAACAATCCCCGTCCGTTACATTGGTGCCGTGACCACTGGTTCATGGAGCGTGGGGCTCTGGGCCAGAGAATTGGGTTGTCTCGGAGGGGGAGAGGATTTAGGCGGGGAGGAGTGTAACGGGAGGCACTTGCACCAGTGCTTGTACTAGCTCACAGCTAGCGGGAATTTCCCTTTAGCTCAGTCGGTAGAGCGCTGGTGTGGCAAGTAAGAGGACCCCGGATCGAATCCCGGTAGCGCCTAAAAAAAAATCCCCGTTCGTTACATTGGTGCCGTGACCACTGGTTCATGGAGCGTGGGGCTCTGGACCAGAGAATTGGGTTGTCTCGGAGGGGGAGATCTCAAGGATTTAGGCGGGGAGGAGTGTAACGGGAGACACTTGTACCAGAGTTTATACTAGCTTACGGCTAGTGGGAATTTCCCTTTAGCTCAGTCGGTAGAGCGCTGGTCTGGCAAGTAAGAGGACCCCGGATCGAATCCCGGTAGCGCCTAACAATCCCCGTCCGTTACAAATAATTGGATTTATAATTACTATTCCACCCAGTACTACTTGTGTCTAGGGATATACGCCTTTGAGGAGTTGCCCTGGACATGGTAGCTGCATATAGTATTTAGTGGAACAATGAAATTTGTGCTAGATTGGGGAAATACAATCTTTGATCAAATTATTTATGCATGATTGAGTACCGTATATTTTATATGCACACATATTTAATATGGAATAGGCTTGGCTGATAATTTTTTATGTTTAACTGTGAATATACTGTGGTCCCGGTGGCTAGTCCTGCGGTTTGATCGCCGGAAATACTGGTCGTCACAATTCCTGATGTATGTTTTGCAGATAACAACAACAACAACAGTATAGCAACAACAGCTTAACATCAACAACAATATATCAACAACAACTTAACAACAACAACACAACACAAGTGCATAAGAACTTATGGATGTGTACACCGCTATCTGATATTGGGTAGCAACCATTGCAATCTTACTACTAACACTGTAGATCTGCAGACAATAATAGCTAGATTGCTGTCAACAATACATGTTCATTGTCAACACAATAGTGCTTGTTACATGTACTCAATAGGTACAGGTGTTGTTGATGTATGTTGGTTGACAGTCATTTGTGGAGACATCATTACCAATCTTTATTATAATTATTGATATATATTCTTGTCTACCATCTTTAAATACTGTTGATGTCTGTTGAAAAATCAGTGAACAATACAGGCAAGTATGCATAAATTCAGCAAAAACTGAGTACTGTCGAGCGAGTACAGTTCTTGGGCGGTGGTGTATTTGTAATCTATAGATCTAAGGCAACTTGAAAAATCTGAACTTCCCATTCGTTTACAGTTAGTCTATCAGGTAATCGTGACCAAGTTTATTAAACTGCTGTTTGAATACTTGTGGCCATTAACAGCAGGATTAATTATCATTTGAGCTGTTATCATCAATGATAGTTGGGCATAGCTGATGCTTGTGGCAATTGTTCAATGTGTGACCGTCATTGCTATGCACGAGTGTCGAATCGACATAGATTGTAGTTGTCATCCATTGCATGGTCTTTAACCAGAGATGTAAATCTATTTTTGTTGAAAACTTGTTGCCTATTTCAGACAGTTGCCATCAGTAATAGTTTATAGTGGCATGCATTTGGTTGTCACCATTGGCAATTGTTTATTTTTGTGCCCACACAATTGTTGCTGTAACTTTACACCAGACCATTAATGTTGTTGCCATTGCTTGCATATATGTACAACTATCGCAATTGCGTGGTACCAGTGTAATTATTTCCAACAATTGTTGCCATCAGCGGCATGGTCTTTCATCGGACTTGTATTGCTGTTAGTATTGATTAGTTGCGCATAGCTAAATAACTATCAAGACATTGTTGCCAGTTGACAATACAATATACACTGATTTAGAATAGGCCAAAAGACACCACTGCCCAGGAGTGGTACATAGCTTTGCACTGTTCGGGTAGTCGACAGGTTTTGGGTGATTATAACAGTAGTACATATCAACTGTGACCCTTGTTATCAGCGGCCGGGTAGTCGTAGTCCCTCGAGAGGGGGGTGTGGGTGTCGTGGTGGCATTTATTAACTCGGGTCGTGTTGCCTGCCATTGGACCTTATTCATCAGTTTTATAGCAACGCGCTGATCAGTGATGGTGGTACCATTTACATGCATTGAATTAGGTCTAATATTTTATAATTTGGAGCCTCTTAAATTCTGCATTTGTTCAATTATCTTAAATTGGAGTTTTTACTTTACTCTTAAATTTATTGTGCATGTTATAAATTTGGAGTAAGTTATCAATTCTTAATCAGGCCGGTATATTAGCTAGTAGGACTTGGGCCCGTATACCATCACCCAATTCATTAGAATTAACTTTAGACTTGCGATTATTTGGATAGGTTGTGGGTAATATTGTTAACATCTCTCCCACCATTTCCTGTCGGTATTTTCTTCGCGGCATTGTCTACCCATTGGCGTCTGTGGTTCTCCGCGTGATTGCGCGCTATGTTTCTGTACTTGCGTGGTCTTAGTCGGCTGTTCTGTGAATTTGTCATCTTTGATTGACAAGATGGATTCACGGAATCCACCTAGCTGAAACAGGACAGGATGCGTGCAGATATCACAACAGAGATCGGAGGCCTTTATTCATCTTTACAATACTTAAGAGGGCTCAGTTAAAAATAGCATGGACAACTTTGGTGTCGACTGGGAGTCCAGACCAGGACATTTTGTGTCCGAAATGGATAGTCCGGTAGCCAAATCGCAAAAAGGGGTCTAAATAAGGTTTTCGTAGCACCCCCCACGTAGATTTAGTTTGGCAACTGTTTATGAACGAGTATCATCTCCTGGTCAGTTCTAGACCTGATGTAGGCATCTACGGTGGTGCCTAAGGTGGCAGCATGCATTTCTTCACCGCTGTCTGAACAAGAAAAACTTAACTCTAAGATGGGGGTAGGGGTATTTATGAACGTATATCTTTTTTATTCTTGCACTAAACTTTCTGTAACTTCCCATACCTGACCTCTGAATAATGTTCTATTAGATAACGTAATCCAAGTCACGCCTTTTACGTTTTTTTACGTCATGATGACGTCATAACTTGGAGGATATATTTTTCCTCAATTTTTTTAGAAATGAGACTCGATTTTTTGTTTTGCAGTTGCAAAAACTCTTTTTGTGTTCTGCCTGATTAGTATTTGTGAAAGATAATCCTCTCTTCTTTAATTCTAGACCTGGTTTAACCATCTAATATGCACTTCATGGATGCAACATAACCATGTTTAACGGCACCAGAGCATGAGAAATATGAAGCCGAAATAGGGGTATTTTTTATAATATATAATATTTTATTTCTCCCTGATCCTAACACAATCAAATTTATCACATATTGAGTCTGTGTACGGACCATTCAGATAAAGCAATCCGATTCCGATTATCTTCAATATTGGTGTCACTATGTCGTTATTATCACCATGGAAGTATATTTTTCTTGCACTTTTGTTGTAATTTTCCAGCGGTGTATTGTTACCCTGTTAGCTTTTGCTTGATGTGTGTATTCAAGACCACGAATGCATGGCTTAATTGAAATGGGGTGTTGGTGTCTACGATAATGAGTAAGGTCGCATGCTGCCTTCTCCCAATGGTCTCTGAGTAACACAAAAACAAACAAGGAATGGGGGTAGGGGTGATTATGCTTCGATATCTTCTTCACACTTGGGTCACACTTTGTGATTGAATACTAGTTGAGCAAAACGAGGAATCAAACTTCGAATACTTCAATCTTTATGTGTAATTGTTTCCTCTTTTTATCTGCCACATGTGGCGCTATGTATAATACTTACATATTCATGTTACTCATGTTTTCACTTTGTATTACTATTTCTTGTAGTACACTGAACTATTGTGTGTTTGATATGGTTTCTCGGCCATAACCAATGTGAATTGTGTTAGTGCCAATAAAGAATTGAAATATTCATGGCAATAAAGAATCTATCTATCTCTACTTCTGGAATGAAGTCTCTGTAATGTCTGTTTTGAACTCTCGTGTATATTCTTTATAGCATAGTCAGTGTTACAGGGCTATATATCGTCGCTCTGAAATATTTGTATCTAATACCGCCCAAGTCCGTGTTAGGGGCCGTGTGGTCATGTCATTCAATATATCCACATGAACAGTCACAATAAAAGCGGGGTTGAAATAAAAATCATCACAGGGGTCACTTTTGGTTCTTGTGATGTTTTTAGAAATATCCAGTCAGTACATTTGTCGGTGGGGTAATATGAGTTCTTGTCAGTACGCCGGCTTCGTTTCTCACCGCCCTTTTAATGTTACGTTCAATTATTGTATGTGTTTAATATGTTTCACACATGTTAAACTCTGCTCGACTTATAGGTTATAATAAGGATTATCAACTAGCTGCTAATGGTCAACTCTTATCCAAGAACGGCTTTACATGAACTTGCCGCTTGCATTTATTAATCTAGCCTGGCTTGTGGTCAATTATTAACTAAGAACGGGTCTATATAAAGTTGCCGCTTGCATTTGTTAACTCCATCTGTGTGATGTCGAAATTATGGACATACAGACAGAAGATGGATTCAACTTTTCTAATCTCGCCAATGTTTCGATATCTAATTACAGAAAACCAGTTAATTTGCTAGATGAAATGACTGAATGTTACATGAAATGAAAGGAATGGATTCAGGTCAGAAAGTATTGAGAGAAGACGAAAGGCAGATTCCATCAAACTGTTCTCAAATATGATGCATAAAGTGAGACAAATGCATTGAAGCAACAGAAACCCGTGCCCGCTCAACGTGTATAATCCAAAGACCTAATTCGTATAACATCCACATCAAAGAAAAATGTGAATGGTCGAAATTGAAAATGTATACCTCAGTTCATATAAATTAATTCGATAAATATATCTCATTCGAAAATTGATACTTGTCAGTATCTTTGGTTCCATTCTTGAAGCTAGATATACATTATGGGAACGTTCTATTACACTGTGATGCTTAATTGATATTGACAAACAAAAACAAACATTCCAATGCCTTCCTTTTGTATAAACGGTAATTGAAAAAAAAATAAGAAAAGAAAGATCCAATGAATTTGTCAATACAATAGTTATATCACTAGCAAGTGTCAGATTCGATATGAAGATTCAATAATCAGCCGCAGTCCATAAAGAAATTCCGCTTCAATAAACCTATTTCGTATGACAGTCGGCCTCAATTCCAATGTGTATGAAATAAATACAAGAGTTTTCAATGATGTCAGCAAGACATAATGATGTTCTATATATAAACTCCGAAATCACTGATCATTATTCTTTATCCAAATGAATTCCAAGTCGTGTCCAGAGTATCAGTCACGCTCTGAATGCAATGTTCATTTGAACACTATGTGAAAACACATGATATCCAAACAACCCCCACTCTTAATAAATTGATATCCTATCAATGCTCCCCAATCGTACATGTCGCTATATAGAATATTAAGTATTACAATTGAATTTGGTGTTCTGAGCGCCCTTACCATGAATATTTAATAGCATTATGACATCATGGTCGCATCTGGACTAGTCCACTTGCAGTCGGGGAGGGGAGATAGGGTCACAGTGTCCGTTTATCCTAATGTTTACACCAAAGACCAGTCCATATATCTACCACGTATTATGGTGCCACAATGTCGGGACCGCGGAAACATGAAAAGACACTCCGCCAGCGCGGCGTCTAAGTCGACTGAGCCAACCAAAATTTTTCTATCATTAATGTTCCCTTCAAAGCACTATGAAGTGTACTCAGGATTGGCTGTCACTCGAGTTACTGCAAGCCACTTAGATCCTTCAACCGACATATCCAAATGGTGGAGCAGACAGGATTTAATTTTAATCAGATTGAACATCCTCAGACGTTATAACCAAAAACAAAAATTAGCTAAAATTCAGTTGCATTTAAGGCTGTGTTATCTTGCCGTCATGTATTTGCGCATCCCTCTTCTGTCCATTTTTGCAAATAGCAGGCCAATATCTATGGCAAGCCGTTTTGGTATTTATTCATTTATTTTTGATATCAAAAAAAGAATTTTTGATATCCAAAATAGTATTTTTGATATCCAAAATAGTATTTTTGATATCAAAAATTCTTTTTTTGATATCAAAAATAAAAGTTTATTTTTGATATCAAAAATACTATTTTGGATATCAAAAAAAGAATTTTTGATATCAAAAATAAACCGTTTATTTTTGATATCAAAAACACTTTTTTGATATCAAAAATTCCTTTTTTGATATCGAAAATAAACCGTTTATTTTTGATATCAAAAATAGAGGACCACTTACACCAAACAGGGCCGTAGCCAGGATTTACTGAGGGGTGGATCGCCTTCACTCCAAAAGGGCACATCATGGGGTTCGCTGTATGGGAAAAGGGGTAAATAGGGGGTTCGCTTCAGTGTTTGAAAAGGGCATTTATATGAGAAAAGTATATAATATTTCCAAAGGGGGGGGGGGGGGGGGTTCGCCCGAACCCAGAAACCCCCCTTGGCTACGGGCCTGCCAAAACGGAAATAATCTCTCATCTTTGGCTTCATCTCAAAAAGTGCTACCATACAAAATAACTCATAAAAATCATAATGCAAATTACACAAATTCAATCGAAATTTTCCCCTTGTTTATTGATTGATACAATTTCACTCCTCAGTCCCGACACCCGTCGTTTGGCGCCAAAGAAAAATGGAGAAAATGGCTGATTCGGGTAACCCAGCTCTATGGCAAGCCGTTTTGGTATTTATTCATTTATTTTTGATATCAAAAAAAGAATTTTTGATATCCAAAATAGTATTTTTGATATCCAAAATAGTATTTTTGATATCAAAAATTCTTTTTTTGATATCAAAAATAAAAGTTTATTTTTGATATCAAAAATACTATTTTGGATATCAAAAATTCTTTTTTTGATATCAAAAATACTATTTTGGATATCAAAAAAAGATTTTTTTGATCAAAAATAAACCGTTTATTTTTGATATCAAAAATACTATTTTTGATATCAAAAATTCATTTTTTGATATCAAAAAATAAACCGTTTATTTTTGATATCAAAAATAGAGGACCACTTACACCAAACAGGGCCGTAGCCAGGATTTACTGAGGGGTGGTTCGCCTTCACTCCGAAAGGGCACATCATGGGGTTCGTTGTATGAGAAAAGGGGTAAATAGGGGGTTCGCTTCAGTGTTTGAAAAGGGCATTTATATGAGAAAAGTATATAATATTTCCAAAGGGGGGGGGGTTCGCCCGAACCCAGAAACCCCCCTTGGCTACGGGCCTGCCAAAACGGAAATAATCTCTCATCTTTGGATTCATCTCAAAAAGTGCTACCATGCAAAATAATCATAAAAATCATAATGCAAATTACACAAATTCAATCGAAATTTTCCCCTTGTTTATTGATTGATACAATTTCACTCCTCAGTCCCGACACCCGTCGTTTGGCGCCAAAGAAAAATGGAGAAAATGGCTGATTCGGGTAACACAGCTCAGGCTAACGCTGTTGTTACAAATGTTGTGCAAAATGAATTGTCATCTGTACAGGAAGCGAGAGAATCAACAATTATCCGATTAAATACCAAAACGGCGCACATTTATTTTTGATATCAAAAATTCTTTTGTTGATATCAAAAATAAAGGAATAAATACCAAAACGGCTTGCCATATGGCACGCCGTTTTGGTATTTATTCATTTATTTTTGATATCAAAACAAGAATTTTTGATATCCAAAATAGTATTTTGGATATCAAAAATAGTATTTTGGATATCAAAAATAGTATTTTAAATATCAAAAAAAGAATTTTTGATATCAAAAATAAACGGTTTATTTTTGATATCAAAAATTCTTTTTTTGATATCAAAAATACTATTTTTGATATCAACTTCTATTTTTGATATCAAAAATTCTTTTTTTGATATCAAAAATAGAATTGTTGATATCAAAAATAGTATTTTTGATATCAACAATTATCCGATTAAATACCAAAACGGCGCACATTTATTTTTGATATCAAAAAAAGAATTTTTGATATCAAAAATAAAGGAATAAATACCAAAACGGCTTGCCATAAATATCGGCAAACTGAGAGAGAGAGATATATACATATGTGATTAATTGGAACGATATACAAGAGGTGGTACAAACTGACGTCTGGCGGCCATATGACTCAACCACAAGCATTTTCTCGACACCTCACATTCAGATCTCAGACACGAGAATACGGTGGACTTACGCTTAGTATCTCAGCCGTGCTGTTATTGCAGCTGTTCATGTGAAGAATATGAAGTATTCACACGGCCCCTAACACCGGCTTAAGAGGATTTAGATACACTAGCTCGGGTGCTGTGATGAAAGATCAGCTCAAACAAATAACTCGTTTGATGTTAATGGATGAGCATCGAGGACGCCCGATGGCGTAAATGTCTCAGCATGGGGTAAACATGGTAAATGCAAGAATACCTCGAAAAACTAACCTGTAATGCCCGACGGTTTAAATTTCCCGCCAAAATAATAAACCTACACATATTTGTCGAATGACATGTACAGGGGGCGGGCCTCGGAGACCAACAGTCCACCAGCAGATAGCTACCATATACAGGTAATACATTGGAGCGATATGCAGAAAGATGGGGAAAAATTGACGACGTCTGGCAACTAAAAGGCCACCATATGCCGAGGCACCTCACATTCAGACCCAAGAATGAGGTGGATTCTCCAACGTAGCCTAAGTATCTCTGCCGCGCTTTTATTGCAGCTGTTCATGTGGAGACTATGAAGTATCCTCGCGGCTCCTATACCATCTTAGTTTACCGAGATATCAGACCATCCCAACACGGTCGCCATTTCGATTCTACCCATATTTCATTGCAAACAAGATTGAGCAAACGGACAATCTCCAGCAATAAAGTCGTTTCTTATTCATTACAATTAATGTTTCCTCCCAATCCCTTGCTGTGATTGTATTAAAGTTACGTGTACCCATGCCAAATTCATTATAATCCAAGTTTTCACAATATAAACTTGAGTGGACAAGAGAGCTGAGGAATTCCAACTAACCTCGATTTTTGTGGGACACCCTCAATCAGATTTTGTTTTTCTGTCTTATTTCGGGCCAGATTATGAGTTTGTCTCCCACAAAATCATGATAATTTACTTCTGTACGACACTTGGTGCAAATGAAACATTTTGAAACACTATCCAGATATAAGCATAATATTTTATAGAAATAAAGAAAGAAAAAACAGAACAAGGCGCGATAATCAGACACAAATCAAGAAAAAATACAATTTCTAGATTCATGACGTCATAGCGACGAAACTAAAGAAGTTACCGGAAGTCAGGTTACTCTACCTTTCAGGTCAATATCCAAAAGCAATGCGTCTAGCATTTCAGTATGATAAACGGCGAACTAAAGAAAATATGGGAGGGTAATCTCCCCTACCCCCATTTGAATGTAATGGTGTCATGACCGGATAACATCTATATGAATCCATGCTGAGGTCAAACGGGACTTAGTAGAAAGAGGTATCTGGTCTAGAATTAGGCGGGAGACACATTTCTTTCAAGATTATATGTCAAATATCATCAAGAATGGATTACTGCGAAAGAAACGGAGAAAATCAAAGAAAATATTTCCCAAAACTCATGAGACAAAGGCTGCTCGAGCTTATGACGTCACTATGACGTGGCTATATTAGCTAGAGGAATTTGGACTGTTTTATTTGCAAGTTCATTATTCGGAGGTAAATTTGTGTAAATTTCAGATCGCGAAGCGCAGGGGTACTAAAAATATTAGGGCTGAATTATCCCTACCCCCATTCCGGTTTTAAATTTTTCAAAACCAGTCGGCATCAAACAATTGCATGTAGCAAACTTAGGCACCACCGTAGATAACTACATCAGGTATTTAATTGACCGGGAGATGTTGATCTTCATGAAAAAGAAGTCAAACAAAATCTACTCGGGGGGTGCTACGGGATGACACGTTCTCGCGAGTGGCGCCCGGACTAGGATAAAAGATTTCAGGACTGGAAGTCCAGGCGGGAACTTTTTGAATCCAGAATGGATAAAAACTTTCAGGAAATGCGATTGAAGTTTGAGGACAGATTCCAATCTGTAACAAAGTTGTTACAGACAATGGTGGCGATTAAAGATAAAGAGGGACCCAATAGTGACCCCGGCCAAGACAGGAAACTTCCCTCTCGTGTAGATGATTGGGATGGGGGAAGGAGTGCACCGCTTGTGGGCCACTCAAGTATGGGGGGACAGTTTAAACAATCAGCTAGTACACTAGGGACCCCTGTTGATTTATTTCCTCGGGGCAGACCACGACAAGATGACTATATTAGTCACATGGAGAAGAATATTCCAGAGTCTGGAATGTATGGGGCAGAGCGCCCCCCAGGGTTTAACGCTCGTATGAAACGGAATGCCTCCCGTAATTTGGCTAGTGGGGATGGAGGATTTGCCAGCGTATCTCGTTCCCCTTCAAGGGGACAGGGTCCGGTTCCCGGTTATACTGACACAGGCTTCGCCACTCCCTCGGGCCAGCATCAAGTGTTAAATACTAGAGTTGATCTTGGAGTTCCTACATCTTTCAGACAGCCTGCGCATTCAGAGGCAAAAATTCTATCGGGGCACCCGAGGGCACCCCTGCTCCCATGGGGGGAGGGACGATATAGTGGGGGTGTGAATAATACAACTCCGATACCAAGTAGGGACAATCATCACCTGACTGGCTTTCAGGTGCCTTTGGAGACGTATGTCGGTGCTGGGGTCTCGCAACCTCTAACCCACATGCAGTCTGGGTTGCCAGAAAACCAGGGAAATGGGGTGGGTGTACCTCGATATGATGAGTGGGGAATACCACCTTCCAGGGCTCAGGAGGGCGATCAAGAGCGCTCACGGCATCCCGAACGTAGGCGAAGTCGTTATGACCGCTCCTTTTCAAGAGGCATGACATCGAGCAGTGAGGAGGACTATGATTTTGTTAATAGGTCACCGGAGCCTATGTCTCTGGTGCGTGGATGTTTGGGTAGTTCTTCCCCGGTTCGTCGAAGGAGACCAGTAGTCTGTTACCATTGTCAATGTGAGGGTAATTATGGCTGGGATTGCACCAAGCCAAAGCAGAGCTTTGGACCGGTTCATCGAAGGAGACCAGTAGTCTGTTACCATTGTCAATGTGAGGGTCATTATGGCTGGGATTGCACTAAGCCAAGGCAGAGCCTGACCCGGTTAATGGAGGGTCGACTTCCGGGGGGACATTTAAACGACCAATCTCCAGTCCTAGATAGTGATAGGGTCAAAATCAAAATTGGAACGGCTTCGTTTGGACAGCCCCCTACCCCCTCTAGAAATATAGAGACACAGGAGGGAAGGGGTGAGTCTAGCTCCATGGCCGTGGGAGGGCGTTTGACTGAGGGAACGCGAAGTTTGAAGATGTGGGACACTCTCGGTGTACCAGGTGAGTCCATCCCCCAGCCTCCCGATGAGGGAGGTGGAGGAGGCCACGAGCCTGGTATACCCTGTGGCGTAAAAGAGCCTTCTATAAGAGGAGGGGCAGTCCAAGAGCAAAAGTCCTCGGGCACGATTTCCCTATCATGGGAAGCGGAACAAACGTAGGGACTTACATCACTCGTGGCCCACTGGGGAGGGGAAACTCCAATCCCCGTGAACGTCCGGTAGTCATCAGTGAAAAAGTCGTGATCGCGGGTTCTCGAGTATGAGGAGTCGGACCACAATTGGGGGACTCGGACGTTCGTGGGACACGAGAAGTGGAAAATCCCACGTCCACGGAGGGTTCCGTACAAGGGGGAGGGACAGCCCTTGGTCAAATTTCCATGGTGACGAGTTCCCTTCTACGGGGAATCCGTCCACCCATGGGCGCAGCTGACATTCGTGAGTCTCGGGACGGGGAGGACTCAGATGCCATCAAATATTTCGGAATCGGATTACACATTGGGTTAACATTTGTGCTGGGGACAAATGATGGTGTGTATTCCGCCATGACTGGGGTTCGCCTATGCTTGTTGCAGGGGCCAGAGAGAGACTTGGCTGCACTTGGGAATGTCTCCCAACACCATCCAGGGCGGTTGTGTTGGGACCCGGGTGGAGTTTTGGGGGATTTGGTGTATCGAAGGGATTTGGCTAGTAAGGTTGGCCAGAGTCGCAAGTTGCGACCAGTTTACATTTGTCCTCTTATGGTGGTCGAGGTGATAGTATCGGCCCTCTATCGTGTAGAAGATCGAAAGCGACGATATGTGTCACATCATGACATGTGTGAGGATCGAGATATACCCTTGTGGATCCGGAAGCGAAGACACGTTTTATTAGAGGAACAGGGAGAGCATGTTAAGTCTCCGACTGATACCTTGGCAGCGCAAACACCGATCCGGTCTCCCAGCCGATCCGATACTCTTCGCTGGGCTCGGGTTCCAGTAAGGCAGGACGGGCCCGTCTCCCTGGCTGTCGATCTTGTCCCGATGGGACAGGCGCCGCCAGAGGTGTCGGGACCTGAACCATACATTGGGGAGTTGCGGGTCCAGGGTGATGGAACATGGACAGATGCAGATGAAGACTGGGTTTTGGGGAATTTGTTCGCGGAAACTGAACCACGGGTGGTGCTTGACTGTCCATTAGATCCGAGACTTAATAGCCAACCAGTGGTGACACGGAGGGGACGCGAAGTGCATACCCCTCATTACCTAGCCGAGGACGATTGCTCAGAGTAGACCTAACGTCCGTTTGGTTTAGCTGCATGTCTGACACAGTACTTTACCTGTCTTGCGCGTCCGCGGAGAGCCAGATAGGCGGGGTGGACTTGCCGCACAGATTTCTAATTATTTATAAGTAGAATACTGGAATTCATAAAAACATTGGGAGGGCTAAAGTCCTAGCATAAATTGTTGCAGAAAATTGATTGCTTATTTTACTCTTCCACCCTGACAGAAAATGGAAGATGAAAAAGAAGATTGGGCAGGGTGGGAAGAGTTGGGGGAGTGTATTGAGTTCGAGGAGGGAATTTTAGAGTTTGGGGTAGGCCGTAGGGGTGGCTGGAGACCAGATCCAGTGGGTCTATGCCCCCAGGTTAGGGCTAGGGGTGTAGAGATGGGACATATGTTGTGTAGTGACCTCCGGCCGGGGGTGCTAACTGAATGAGGTGCATCTGCTTCATTGGAGACCACCCCAGAGTTGTTGGAGGTGGGGGTCCTCAAGTTAGATGACTCCACATTAATCGATGTGGAGATGCCTGCTGCTAAGCGTCCTCGGACAGAGGGGGACCTAGATGAGATTCCTCTGATGGGTAGGGTTGGCGGGGGTGATGCTGATGCTGTTCATGATTCTGTGTCCCCGATTGGGGACCCCTTCTGTGCAGCGGCAGCTGATCTTCCACCTGTGCCCTCCCCATCATCGGGGGTAGTGGATGCATCAGGCAGTGTGTTTCCGGCTGGGGACCTCTGCCCGATATGCCGTCGACAGATAAAACGCCACAAGATTCAGAGGCATGTGACACGAGGTCACTTGCCTTTTTATATGGCAATGGAGAAATGTTGCTGGCAGTGTGAAAGGGGGGAGGGCACTGTAAAGCATGGCAGTCACGGGCCCTGGCAGGACTGGGCATGTACCGACCAGACGTTACATCAGTGGGTGGCATCTGTCACGGTTATCTGCACAAGTTAATGGAATTCTTGGGGATAGCCACTTATCCCGATCTGTTGGCTTGTGCAGCAGGGCTCCACCAACAGGGTGAAACTTTGATCTTGCCACCAGGGTGTTCAGCCTATGCTGCTGTGTTTGACCGCTCTCGGGGAGTTACTGTAGCCGAGTATACCTTGCATCCCCCAAATTCAGTAGGTGTGTTCGTGACATGGTCCGGGCTACTGGAGTTGTTGCCCCTGATTGCTTTGGCACAGGTGGAGGAGCTACAGCTGTCGCGTCGGCAGTTGGATGCTTCGGGCCAGACCGCCCGAGTTGGAGCGGGTGGCCCTACCCCTCTGGCTGTCGATGCCCATGCACACGTGGACATGCTTCTGTCAGAGTTTCAGGTGGCGACCCTCTCGGAGGTGTATGTAGCTGGGCAAAATAGAATGCCAGAATTCGACTATGAACTCCAGTATGTCATTTGCAATCTGGTGTTCCCGGATAGGTGGAGGTCGATTGACTTCGCCTGTCCGGAGCCACTGTTGCGGATGACATACGGGATTCATCCCCATGTGCCGAGTAAGAGAGTGGGTGGGACTAGGTTCCTGGAATTGATCCGGAAATTACAGACTCCTGGATGTGTGGGGGTGGGAGAAATAGGGTTAGATTACCCTGGGCATGCCTCCCCACAAGAGCGCCTCTGGCAGGAGCATTTTTTGGAGCGAGTTCTACCAGTTGCCAGTGACTTGAACCTGCCAGTTGTCATCCACTGTAGGGGAGCATTTACGGGTAAGACTGCGGCTCGGGATCGGCTGATGGTCCTGGTGAAAAAGGCCCTACGCAAGGATCACCGAGTGCAGTTGCACTCGTACACTGGGGATTTGGAGGACATGAAAAAGTGGGTGGTTACATTTAAAAATGGTGCCTTCAGTTTCGGTGCGCTTGCCCTGTCACGCCAGGGCCCCGGATAAGGTCTTCCAGGAAATGGAACTGGGGTGCCTCCTGATAGAATCTGACTCCCCACTATTGCCGCCTCCTGGTATGCGGAGACCTAACTCCCCATGGTTTATGGGGCCGGTTGTCTGCCACATTGCTCATTGCCGTAACATGGCATCGATGGTGGTGTTGGAGGTGGCTCGGAGGAATGCTTGTCGTTTCTTCGGGCTGCCCCAATGAGTGCGTGTGGGTGTGGCCGACAACCAGGGCCTCGTGGGAGGATATCCAGGAGACGCCATTACAGGGGGGAGGTTCCGTCGGGAGGAGTAAATTGGAGGCCTATGCAAGGGCAAGGCTGGTTTTGTTTTATATTTTTGTTTTAATTTTGGGTTGGGATTAAATTTGGGGTGTTAGTAGTGCCTTTATTTTACGATAACAAGGAATGTCAAGAATCAGTCCGCCCGAGTTAGGGTGGGTGGCTCATTGACAATTCGACATGAGGGTACATGCTAGTTTTTTTTAAGGGGGAAGGGTGTGTGTATATATATATGTATGTATTTTTTAATGGTGGATAGAAGGAATATTATAGGTTATTTTTAAAATAGAGGATAGGAGGAATATTATAGAGTAATCTTTAAAATGGAGGATGGGAGAAATATTATAGGTTATTCTCAAAATGAAGGATATGAGGAATATTGTAGGTTATTTTAACCAAAAAAATGGATAGGAGGAATATTATAGAGTAATCTTTAAAATGGAGGATAGGAGAAATATTATAGGTTATTCTCAAAATGAAGGATAGGAGGAATATTGTAGGTTATTTTAACAAAAAAAATGGTTGTAGGTTTGAATTTTTAGAGTATAGGTTTTTTGGGGTATTGGGGGGTTTTTAGCCAGTTTGTGGAGAGCTGGGTTAGGGTGGGGTCCTACCTCGTCTCAAGTGAACTTCTACCCGACAGTCCTTATTGCCACCCAACAAAGAGCAGCGGGGCCCTTTGGGGGTGTTATCTGGATTATCGCCGCCACCAGTGATGGAGGGACGATGCCATTTTACACCAAGCCCATTGGGACCAGGGATCCGAAAATTATTAGGGGGGAGAGTGTGGTAGGAACGGCTCCGGCGGAGATTGCCGAGAACATCGGCATGCGCAGTGACCAATTCCCGGAGACCCCTTGGAACCTGTAAGACGTGCCGCTTGAATAGCCACCAACTGGTCCCGGAGGTAAGTACGAGGTCTCACCGTTAGGATGCTAACCCTTATTAGTTAGTATTTATGGTGGGTATAACCGCCACATTGTTAATATATATTATTTTTCATCAAGAATATAATTATTTCCTACCTTTTCATATACTCCTCCTATTATGTTAGCTAAGAGGGTGTGCAAGTTTATTTACAATTGTTTTGTGACTAGGCAGAAAAAATTGTCACAACATGCCTTTCTGTCATAACATACCATGTTGTTGTATAGTATGTTGATAAATCCAGTAAAACCTAGTCCATAATATACATATTATTGGTGTATCCCTTGTGTAATTCATGTATGTCTGTAAGTGTTGTATACGCCGTTGTATACAATAAATTGAATTGAATTGAATATACCACAATGACAGTGAATATCATAAAAATATTTTCTATACGACCTACAGCGATCTATATACACATCCTTTACTATCGGTGTAGGTCGTATAGAAAACATTTTTTATGATATCCACTGTCATTGTGGCATATGAAAAGGTGGGAAATAATTATATCCTTGATGAAAAAAAAAAAAAAAAAAAAATTAACAACATCATCGACGAACGAAGGCACCCACTGCTAACCAAGCCAATGTGGCCAGATGTCTGCGGAATATCATACCGGTAGGCTACTCTACAGTGGATGCCCATCTCAACATTGCGTTTTTCTGACATTTCGGATTTTTGACAAAATTCGGACAATATTCAAATTTCTATTTTTATAGTTAATTAATCTATAGCATTCAGGCGTTAAGACACTGTAACACAACCTGGTATATTGTTGATAAGACTACACATAATTGCTCATTAGGTGTTTAAACTTATATCATAAAACAGAGATAGTAAACATAAGTTACAGGTACACATTTCTTTTTTCGATCTCATTTAAATCACACTTTTTCAGGTTGTTAATTCTTATAACAGGCTTTATTCTTAGCTCAATGAGCAAATGTATCAAAACCGAGGGATCTCTATGCATAGCCTAATATATTATACCCATCTAATACAAGGTCGTCGGAAGCGGTACGGCGGGTACCACTTTTGCGCAAAAAAAAACATTACGAAAGAAAGAGAAAAAAACGAAGAAAGAAGAAAACAAAAAATACAAAATAAACTAGAAATGCAAGCAGCCTTGATAGCTTCCAAGCTGAATAAGACTGATCGGTCCAACCAGTGCGCCATTGTACACCATTGAGCACCATTGACTCGATCGATCGATCGTGCATGGAAAGTACGTTCATATCCATGATGCCGGTTGGTGTTCACGTTATTTTATCAACGAAACAAATATGACATAGGCTGCATGCTTCCTCTCCGACCTTGTATTTCAAACAAATACACGGCCTAACGAGCTATGGTTAAAACAGGACCTCAATAGCGCCTTATATGTTAGTAGTATACAAAGGTGATATTGGCTCATATTTGGACGAGTACGCAGGTGTTTTTGCGCAGGTATGACGTCACTTCCGGTCTGCGTGAATCGGCCGTGACCTGGGTATGTCTGACTGTATGGAATGATAGGAATGCATGTACTGACTTGTATCTGGTTTTTGCCCCATCACGGGGAGGTCACGTGATCACTATAGTTCAAGGTCATTTCAATGATAGGAATGCGTGTACTGACCTGTTCAATCATCCGGGGACTTGTTTACATCCGTGTACATCCGGGACCTTTTCTCCTCCGGGGACTTACAGTCGGGCATTGATGGCAGAATCCTTGTCTGAGAACAGCCGGGTATTTTAGGGTTGACCTATATCCGGGTCCTCTAGCAATGCCTGTAGTGAGGTGTATATGGGTTTTTCCATTCATACTTTTTACATACGGGTTCTTGTACAGCCGGGGACTTACATCCGGGTTCTTGTACATCCGGGGTCTTCTATGTAGGTGCATAAAAGTCGTCATTTTCATGGGATTGCTTCATTCATTGGTCTGCCTACTTGACCGTGCCTGAAGACTTACCACACCAGCCTGAGCCAGCTTGAAGACTTACCAGACGAGTCTGAGCCAGCCTGATCGGAGCTACCTGACCAGCCTGAGCTTACCTGACGAGAGGAACTAATACCAGTGGAGCCTGAAGACCTGCCTGGACAGCACCCACCTGAACCAACAGCCATGGACTCATCTGACCGAGCTAAGCTGATGCAGCACCGTGTTCAGATCATTAGAGAGATGATGAATGTGGCCGAACTATGTGATCTGCTTCTGGTGGGAAACATAATCACTACATACATGGAATAAGAAATCATGGCGCAGAATACCAATACGGCACAAAACAGAGCCTTCATCGACACTCTACCGCGCCGAGGTCCTTTAGCATTTCAGGCCTTCCTGGAGGCGCTGAGAGAGACGCGAAATGAGGGAATAGCATCTCTACTTCAATCCGAGGAACACACCTTAGTCATAGACATCCCGGAAGAGAGTACAGGTAGCAAACGTACCCAGGAAGAGTCCGATCCACCTGCCAAACGTGCCCGTCCCCAACTAACACCTTTAAAAATGCCTCAGCAAAAGCCTCAGCAAGTGCCTCAGCACGCGGAGGAAGAGGTGCTACTCCCTATGTCTGTGGAGCAGGTGAATGACATCATCCAGCAGGCCTACCAGGCGGCCCAGATGAACAGTTGGAAGATGAGCAAGTACACTTTAATGCATCAGCCTGGGACGACAAACCACCTAAGCAAATCACCTTGTCGTTTGAGCAATGGGAAAGAGTACAGGGATTGACACAAAGTCAAGTCATCGAGGCGGTCATTGAGGAACAGGGGAGCGACCAAGCGAAATTTTGTGTGGGGAACGATGTGTTCCTCACCTGTCCTATGGTACATGCTGCTGGTACATATTCGTAAATGGAAGTTGAAGAAAGATACGCGTATTCCCTTACCTGAGGAAGTCGCCTTGCAAATACCTGCGTGGCCCAAATTTCAGGGCCTGACAGCCGAAATTAATGAAGCCTTGCCTGACCAGCTGTCTGAGTATATCTATAAAAAGTACATTGAAACCTTCCTGTATCATCTTACACCTCGCATTCTACACTTGCGTCTCGAACAATGTGCAGGCTGTCAGAACAACGGACCGTTAAACATGCATACGTGTCTGGACATCATGCCACCGTCAGACGCGCTGATGACTGAGGCGCTACACGACATCAACGAGACGGAAATCGCGGAGGCATTGGAAGCTGCCTGTCCACCGAGAATTCTACGTGAGCAGATTGCTGCCTTCATATACGTGCACCAGGGCAAGAAAGACATGGAAGACTTCAAACAAGTCTTGTTGGCTAAATATCCTAAATATTGAACATTCAGACATTACCGTATTCCTACATTCTATGTTCATTCTATGTTCATTCTACCATCATGATGACACCGTATAACTCTATTAGAAAATGTAACACAAAGAGCCTACCGTGGTGAAAACCTTATGTTCATTCCACTGTGTTGTTAATAAATATTAGAAATTCAACAAATGTGTGTCAGTGTTCACTCTATGTAGGGGGAAGATGTGGGAGCTCGTGTTGTGCTTTTTAGTTAGAAAGCTCCTCTTTCGGGAGTATTGGTTGGCCCTGATAAGGGACGTTAAGAAGTACAGAGGGTTGGCCATCAGGCCGTGAGTTCACGGCCGGTAGATTCTTTTCACCCTACATACGTTTCTCCGACACACAGGGCACCGTAAAGCCACATAAAAGTCTCCTGTGTCTGGGCAGTGGCAGCACTCCGCATTGGTTAATAAGGTTAGAAGACATGTACCACATAGAGCTAGGTGTCCACACGGTAAAAAGGCGTACGCCTTCTCAGCGTCCTGGCAGATGGTGCATGTGGATTTCCTTATCTCTTTGTCCAGTCGTCGTTGCAGTACTCCCTTCTCCTCTTCCACTTCTTGAAGTTGCTGTCTTAGCCGCGCCAACCGGGTCACCTCGGGTGGTGGTGTTGCTGTGCCAGGCGTAGCCGTCGTTGTGGTAGCCGTCGTTGTGGGAGGCGAAGCTGTAGTTGCTGGTGGACCCATGCTGCGAGTGTTTAACCATCCCATTTGTGGAGGACGTGACGCCTGTACATCTTCTTCGTCTTCTACTTCTTCTATGTCTGTATCATCATCATCGTCGGCGTCCAGAGTGTCGTCTATCTCTATATCTTGTAGTCTGGCCAGTTCCCTCAATTCTCCCGCAGTCTTCCGAGTGAGTACCCGATTGAGCGTGGTCGTTAGTCTAGGATCTGGTAGTCCATGCGCCCTGGCTCGATCTCTCACAGCTTCAGCACTCTCCCTCAAAGCGTTATCGCTTAGCTGCCTCGCCAAAGCTTCATCAGACTCTCCCATGTTGAACGCATTGAACAGTGCACGTCTAGCATCAGTCATGATGTGGTTGAAGTCGGTGTGCGTAGCAGACGAGAGGCAACCCGCTTTTTTATACTCTATCGTAGAGGACCCGGCGCGGACGTCGGAGAGATTTTCTGTCTGAACGTCGTATCGGTCAGAAAGACAAAATGGTCTGTGCTTTCTGCAAGATTTGGAAGCGGGCTAAAGTTTCAATAAATGCGAGTTGAGATCTAAAACAACTTTAAATTTATACCTTGGCATGTTATAGTGTAATCCTGGAAAATTCATAGGGCTAACGGCTGCATAAATATTTTTTTTTATCATTTTGCAGGTTTCAAAGGCATCACCTGCATGGCTGTGTTAAAAGTACGGTAAATTTGAAATAAACTGGCTTACGTCTCTAAAGACACTTTAGGTTTCTTCCTTACAACGTTATAATGTCATTTTAAAACAAATTCGGGAGGTTTATAGATGGGGAAATGTGAATTTTTTGCTTCCAACCCCTCTAGTGTGAAAACAACCATTGACACCCATAGCTGTGTTCGGTCCCGTACTCTAATACCTGGGGGTTTTTCCATCACGGGGAGATCACGTGAACACTATAGTTCAAGGTGATTTTGAATGATAGGAATGCATGTACTGACCTGTTCATTCATCCGGGGACTTGTTTACATCCGTGTACATCCGGCACTTCGTACATGTAGTGTTCACGTGATCTCCCCGTGATGGTAAAACCCCCAGGTATTAGAGTACGGGACCGAATACAGCTATTGGTGTTAATGGTTGTTTTCACACTAGAGGGGTTGGAAGCAAAAAATTCACATTTCCCCATCTATATTTTTTTACAATGACATTATAAGGTTGTAAGGAAGAAACTTAAAGTGTTTTAGAGACGTAAGCAAGTTTATTTCAAATTTACCGTACTTTTAACACAGCCATGCAGGTGAAATTCGGCCTTTGAAACCTGGAAAATGATGAAAAAAAATCTATTTATGCAGCCGTTAGCCCTATGATTTTTTCAGGATTACACTATAACATGCCAAGGTATAAATTTAAAGTTGTTTTAGATCCCAACTCTCGTTTATTGAAAATTTAGCTCGCTTTCAAATCTTGCAGAAAGCACAGACCATTTTGTCTTTCTGACCGAGACGACGTTCAGACAGAAAATCTCGCCGACGTCCGCGCGCACGCGGGCTGCCTCTCGTCTGCTACACACCGACTTCATCCACATCATGACTGAGGCTAGACGTGTACTCTTCAACATGCAATATCTTGACGATGCAAGAGGTGAATTCATCGATATCGAAGTTTCGCAACAACACCAGCAATATCTTGACGACGCAACAGGTGAATTCGTCGATATCGATGGGGCCACACAACACAATAGTACCAACGAGGTATGGCTGGAAGAGATTATAGACAATCTGTTGAGAGAAAAAGAAGTAAAAGAAGAAGAAAAAGAACGGAAGACTTTTGACGATAGTGCCGCAGCAGGAGCAACAGCAGCACTATCTTGACGACTACTGCACGGAAATAACAAGACTGCAGAGGGACACAACAGTGGGGGTGGTAAAGCAATTACCATGTGTCAAATGTTTTACCCATTACGCCAAATTCGCCCTATTTCCCTGTGGACACCAAGCGTTATGTGCCTGCTGTATCGCCAAACTTGCAGAGAGAGCAGGTCCTACGTCCAGTTCCATACCCATTCCGTGTGTACTCGTCCCGCTGAGATGTCCCCTATGCGCCAAGAGGAAAGAAGAACTGCTCCAATTGTTGTAATCATTACAACTCATCCGGCACTTATCAGGGCCACCCGATTACTCCGAAAGAGGAGCTTTCTAACTAAAAAGCACAAAAAAACACAAGCTCCTACACCTTGAATACACCTAGGTAAATAACACCTAGTGAATGGAAACTTCCTACTAACACCACCCAGGTAAAACATCCACACACTATTAGTATGAATGTAAGTTACACAGTAATAATATACTAGTCTAATAGATACACTGAGTATACCCGGAAAAAGCCGTGTAAAAAAATTGTCTCAGCCCATACGTCCGTAAATTAGCACATGAGTCATGGCACACTTTGAGGGTAATGAGGTGTTGGGATTGTCAAAGAATGCACTCTATTTGAATGTGTATTTTGTGAGTTGCTGGAGATTGGTAATCATCATCGAATATGGAGGACGGCAGAAGGACTGGGTTGGCCCTGAAAAGGGTCTTTGGATGGTGATGGGATGAGGAGGTGGAGATTGTGGTAATCATAGAATATATATAGAGGAGAGGAGATTGACATGTAGGGCCTGATGTTAATTTGAATGTGCAAGGTTAAAAAGTCCCCTTTCGAAGGACAAGGTTGGCCCTGAAAGGGACCGTTGAAGTGATTTTCCCCCAGGCTGAAAGAGTACCAGGACCCGGCCTGTTGTTGTTGTTGCCGTTGTTCGAGCTCGCGGATGTCGACGAACTCAGGCTGGGGCTGATGCTGTTGTTGTTGTTGTTGTTGTTGTTGGGCATAGTATACTTGTAAATCCCGCAGCTGGTGGTCGACTGACTGAGGTTGGTGTTCTTCCTCTGCCTCTTGGAGGACTGGCTGTTGTTGTTGTTGGTGATCCAACACATGCTGGAGTGTGTCTATCCAGTCCTCTCCCTCTAGGTCGGCCGGGGCCTTGGTGATGAGGTGGTAGAAGTCGGCCCACGGCAGCGGTATCATCTCCTTGGTGTTTTCCCTCGTCCATCTTCTGACCTCCTCCAGCCAAAATTGTTTGCCTGCCTTCGCCAGTTTTTTTCTCTCCCTCCTCCTTTCTTTTTTTGTCACCTTCTTTTGTTCTGCCAGCTTCCCTCCCATCGACATCTTGGCTACCTGGCTTGTCTTCATCATCTTCAATACGCTTTCTACACATAGAATAATGTGATTGAATGCGCTCTTCCCCGCCCTGCTCAGGGATTTTAAGCTGAATAGGGCGGATGTCCATTGGCTGTCTAAAAGAGAGGGAGCCTCTTCCATTGGCTCTTTCTCCGCCAACTCGATTGGTTGAAATAACGGTATCTGATTGGTCCAAAAACGCGCACCCACAAAACACCAGAATCCCACCAAGCTCGGGTATATGAAATCCCAGGTTAAAATGAACTCCTATACCATAACCCAGGATGATGTCGATTGGCTGTCTAAACGGGTTAGTCAGTAGTTGAATGATCGTCTTGCCATTGGTCCAAAACGTGTCTCGGCATTCTTCCTGGGTTAATTTACAATCCTCTTTTTGTGCTCAAGCTATGTATACGGAAATCCTAGGTTAAATGAATTCCTATACAAATAACATTACACTACCGAATGATGACGGACTTTCACGAAGGTAGAGGAGCAATTCACATGGTGTAGTAGTAGAAAAGCGTATTTCGAACCTTATTGACCTTACGGCGCAGAGTATAGTAACAGAATTTTTGTCTTCACATAGAATAGTATTAAAGCGCATTTCGAGCCCTATTGACCTTCCGGGGCAATGCGCAAAGGCTAGTATATTGACTTACATGGTGTAGTATAAAAAGCGCACTTCGAACCCTATTGACCTGGCAACGACCTGTACTACTCTATATAGACAGGCCTCTCTAGCCGTTTCTTCTCATTTACCACCATGGCAGCGAGCGGAACAGAGCTTGCGTTGTTCCAACTGACACGGAACGTCTACCTCATCGTCAATGATCACCTGGAGCTGGTCCAAGAAGAACCGCACGAGGTGAAATTTTTTTTATCGTTATCAGGTTGGACTGTATTGACATGGTTGTTACAGGGAAAAGAGCCCGAACTCGATTTCACGCACGTCGGAGTCGGTGTATACATACGAAGTAGTGGTGATTCTTTTTTCTCGCGGTTGGAACGGCGCGGTGGTCCCCATATCACACTTCGTCCGTCACTATGGTTAGCCCTCTATTCCTACCCTCAGCAGGGTACCACCGACGACTACCGCACCTACTACCAGGGCAAAACTACGCCACCATAGGACTCCGACTAGTGTAGTGGGTCTTGTACCACGATTACCACGGCAACGGTACCCCCCGGAGTACGACCCCGGTGGGATCCGAGACAACGGTGGTGGGCCTCTGAACGCTTGACCCAAAACACCAAATAACTAATGTGGTGGAACATGGATCCACGGTGGCAGCATCCTTTCACGTGTCTCATCGCTGGACCGACCGGTTCGGGAAAAACACACTTCGTGCAACGTCTCATCGGAGAGTCAGCCATCATTTCTCCTCCCGTGGCCCGCATCATTTGGTGTTATGGAGCTTGGCAGCCTGCGTACGAGGAACTGGCACGGAGTCCTGAACTCAACTTGGTGGAAGAATTACCCCCAGAGGAAGACTTGGCCTCGGACACGTTGGTGGTCGTGGATGATCTGATGGCCGAAACGGATAGTCGAGTGACCCGGCTTTTTACCAAAGGGAGTCATCATCGCCGGCTGAGTATCATCTACATCGTCCAAAATCTCTTCAGTAAGACTAAGAGCACAGGAACGTCAGTTTGAATGCCCAGTATGTGGTGTTGTTCAAAAACCCCAGAGACGCGTCACAAATTATGCACCTGGCGAAAACGATGTACCCTAAAAACACGGCCTTTGTTCGGGAAGCCTTTGAAGATGCCACCCAGGAGGCCCATGGCTACCTGCTCATCTACTTGAAACAAGGGACACCTTCGGCACTTCGATTGCGGACTCACATTTTTCCCGGTGAGTTCAGGACGGTGTACACGCCCAAATAAAAGAACAACAGTTGACTTCAAACCACCCTACCCTGTCCCTGCCACGGTACAACAACTGCAGTCCCTCGATGAAGAGATGAATAGCATACTTCAACGCTGACTGCCCGATCACGAGAAAATTCAACTCTACCATCAGACGCTGAACCGGTACAAGACGTTTATGGATCAATATAGGGGTGGTTCAACATCATCACCACCTCCACCACCACCACCACCAGCCTCATCATCACCTCAGCTCGAAGACGAAGTGTCCCTAAGGCGTTCAAGACCAAGGCCCGTTTGTTGTTGGACTGCTTTTTTTCGAAACCGAGTGGTGCCGGGGTTCCATATTACAAGCGTCTGGTCCGTCATTCATAATTCTGCCGTCGTCCATTAGAGAATATCCTATATCATATCACCGATCTGATCAGCGTTACGGTGCGTTCTCGCAAACACTCTAATCCACTCAAGCGTTGAAAGACACACACGTCCCTTAACCCTATCTGGCCTGGGCTTTTTGGGACCTGTCCAGGCCTGGGGGGGGGCCGAAATGCCCCCTCCCCTAATTATTTTTCTTATCCCTTGAGCTAGGGGGCTGAAACTTACCACACTATACCCTTGGGTCCAAGATGGCCGCTTTGATGACGTCACAGTGACGTCATTTTCAAAAACGGCATTTTTTGGTCGATTTTTTGGTCGAATTCTCCGAATTTTTTATTTATGCAATTTCTCCGCAAAACTGCATGATAAATTAGTAAATATTAATGTGATCTGAAATAAAATAGTTTTTGCCCACTTTTCAACGGGAAAAAGCAGAAATTTTGGAGAAATGTGACAAAAACATCACTTTTCTGGTACCCCACGTGGCCGCCATCTTGAATTTACCCTTGATCCTCTGCTCAGGAGGTTATGCAGGTGGGCTCAAAAGGACCCCAATATGATAAACTATAAAGTCCCGGAGTGTCAGCACTCCATTTTCGTCGTTCCGGAGATAGCGCAGAAAGTTTGTAGGGGGGGGGGGCAATAATGGCCCCCCAGACCAGGTAGGGTTAAGAATTGGTGGGGAATCCTCAACGCTGGACTTGGATGGAGAAACCGTGGATGCAACAACCGCTAAGTGGCCTACCACCACCTTCTTGGGAAGATACCCCTTTGACATCCCCAAAACACCCTCACGGCGGGCACGTTCTTTTCATCCCTATTCGAAATCTAAGACGGGAAGCATCCAACGATGATCACGACGGCGGATACAACCGCCCAAGGCCTGTGACCCCTATTGAAGCCGGGAGCGGAAGCAGAAAAGCTCAGTCGTCATGTTTTACCTCACGTTGCCCAGTAACAGTTCGCTCGATGTGTTTCCGGACAACACCTTGGCCAAGTACGTGACCCAGTTACCGCAACCGTTGCATTTACCTGGACGGTGGAAATGTGGACTCGTGGATATTCAATACCCTTACTCGTTGTACAACGTGCAAGACAAGGACGTGTGGTACGAGGTGACCTACGAAGGCAAAGTAACACGACTGACCCTACCCGAAGGCCAATACGATACCCCCAAGGAGTTCATACAGGGGCTGAAAACACTGATGCATTATAAGTCTCTACGGGTGGTCACGAATACTTCAAAACCCGTCAAATCCTTTCCCTTCATCAATCATGTGGACTTCGATTACAACACACACAACGACAAGGCCTGTCTCCTTCTCAGACCCAACGTGGGTGTCGAACTCAGTCCTAGCCTACAGCAAATGTTAGGTCTCCCTCACCCGATCTACTCCGACAGAGCCGAATTACGATGGATATGAAAGTGGGTATGTCTACTCGGACGTGGTCGACAACCACATTGTCGGAGATGTCAACCCACCTCTGTTACGGGTGGTCCCCATTAGAAAGAAGTATGGAGATCAAGTCACCCAGAGTTTCAACCACATACTCTACCTATCCGTACGACAGACCGATATCAACACGATCACGGTGGATATAAGAGATGACACGGGACGCCCAGTCGCATTCGAACGAGGGAAAGTGGTGCTGACACTTCATTTCCGAAAAGCACGTTCTCCCCACTTCGTATAATGTACGTGCCTTACCAGTGTCATACGGCCAGCTATGCAGACTATTACAAGAAACAAACGGGAGGCGGAGGTCAGGTGCACGCATGCAACAAGGTCACGGGCTGGGAAACATGCTGGGAAGCATTGTCAAAACGTTCGTGCCCTTGGTGACACGTAGAGTAAAAGCGGTGGGCAAACAAGTGCTACGCAGTGAACTGCAAGTCGTCGGTGATGTCTTGAGTGGTACGGCACCCCGACAAGCCTTGAAACGAGGGGCCAAAGAAGCAGGCAGCGTCTTGATGCCAAAGCCCTTAAAAGACAACCCCCGTCACATGGGAGAGTCATTCGACGGCCAACATACCGACGACGCACACCGCAGAAGAAGAGGAAGAAGAGAGACATCTTCGCATAATGGCATTCATTCACTCCGAGTCGTGCCCGTCTACCAACAGTGAATTGGATTTGTGGACTATTCCACCCACACAGACCAGTGTCGCCGAGGGTCGTTGAGTAGAACATCGTCCCCTGGCTAGCCTGACGGGAACGGGACCGCTGGAATTTACCATTGAAAACAAAGATATGGCCTACCTGGATTTAGCCCACACGTACTTTTACGTGAAAGCCAAAGTGGTGAAAGGAGACGGGACGGACATCGAAGACGAAGCGGTCGTAGCCCCGGTGAATCTTTGGCTGCACTCGATGTTCCAACAGGTGGATATCAGTCTGAACGATAAACTCATCAGTACGTCCACCAATACGTACCCGTATCGAGACGATGTTGTCGTACGGAGAAGATGCCAAAAAACACACTTGCCAGCCCCACTGTACTACAGAGATACGCCCGGTGAAATGGATACCACCATCGTTGCAAATAATGGGTTCATCCAACACAGGAGGTTTACAGCCGGTAGAAGGTCCGTCGATATGATGGGTCGACTGCACGCCGACCTGTGACTGCAAGACCTCTACATGATGAACGGCGTCTCCATCAAGATCAAGTTGATCCGTTCCCCACCCACTTTCGCCTTGATGGCCAGCGGAGATCCCGCCGATTACAAGATCGTCGTAGAAGATGCAGCCCTGTTTGTCCGTACGGTGGATTGCAAGCGGGTGTGTTGGTGAGTCACATGGAAGCCTTATCGAAAAAAACAGCCCTGTACCCCATCCGACGCGTACAGACCAAGGTGTTCTCTGTGCCAGCGGGTACGATGATGGCCAATCGTGAAAATTTATTTCTAGATCTGCCTAAACGTCTTACCGTGGCATGTGTCACCAACACCAGCTTCAATGGGACTTTGGGTGAGAATCCGTCCCACTTTCAACATTTCAACATCAACTTTGTGGCGCTGCACGTGGCTGGCCATCAAATCTCAGCCCGTCCGTTACAACCGGATTTTGGTAACCATCAATATGTGCGGAGCTACCTGAACCTGTTTACAGCCACATGACAAACCAATCAGGACGAAGGAAATACCATCAGTCGACGAGACTTTGCCCGTGGGTACACTTTGTTCGCCTTCGATCTCACCCCTACCTTGGAACACGATCATCAGTTGGCCTTGCTCAAGAAAGGAAACTTACTGTTGGAACTGCGTTTCTCCGTAGCTCTACCCCATACCATTAACGTGATTTGCTACGTCGAGTTTGATAACGCCATCAGTGGATCAGCAAAGAAACGTCCGGTGTCTCTACGCCAGCACAGAGCAGCTCATCGCCATACTCCAGCGGGATCCCCGGGTACCCTTTCGAGGTGTGTTTCCACGCAATGCCTTGCCCACCACCCCTGCGGCCTACATCCCGAATACAGACCCTCGTACTCGGCCGGGTGAACATTGGGTGGCTGTATACGTGGACGCCAAGGAGATACTTTGATTCCTACGGACTTGCACCCCTGCATCCCGATTTGACCCAGTTCATGGACGAATCTACTACAGTCTGGCGCTGGAATACTAAAAGATTACAAGGACTCTTGAGTAGTGTATGCGGACAGTACTGTGAGTTTTATCTCACTCACCGGAGTAGAGGACATTCTATGCAAACGATAGTACAGATGTTTGATGATTATTCTCAAGCCGAAGACCTCGATGTCTTAGTGTACGACTGGGCTGCCTCTCGTTTTAATGTTCATGCCCCATTTCTCTGGTTGTCTTAATTTCCACTGCGCAGTGTTCTTATTGTTTGTTCTGACGTTGTTGTTCTGACGTTCATTGATGTTCAATAAAAATTCATGAAAACACAAGTGACGTTTTTACTTTTTTTTATATTCAGGCGAACAAGAATGTATAGAATATGTACACAGAATGTAAACAATACAGTAGGTGTTCTTTACATGTACAAAGAATACAGTAGGTATGTAAAAACTGTCAGGAGTAGGATTCGAACCCACGACCTGCACTGCGCAGACCAGCACTTAGGACTGGCGCCTTAGACCACTCGGCCATCCCGACTTTTACAGTTATCGTGTACGCTATTTTTTACAGTTATAGTTTCAACTCGTATCATGAGAAGTATATCAAAAGTCATAGTTTCACAAGTCCAGGTAGGTGGTGCTGACTCCATCGGGAAGGACTTTCCGTTTCGGGTAGAAAAATGTGAAGGCATCTCTTTCTGGATGTACGTCCGCAGCTCTGCGCATCTGGTGGTCGACGACCCGGAATCCTCTGTTAGTGCCACTCGCACTGATTGGCTTTGCAGCACGCCCGGGTAGAGGGCTATGTCGATGGCAGGGTCAAGCCGGTTGACTCCTTTGCAACTAAACTTGTTTCCATCTCCACCGTAACAATAGTATGTTTTGACAGGGCAATCATGGCATCTCCACTCCACTCTAACTTGAAGAGACCCGGCGTCCGCTTGTCGTATTGGTAATGGTCGAGTCGAGGTAGCCACATGTCCCGTACCGCATCATATTGCGCGCGTAATTCGGGTTTGACGAGTGACTCCCAATCCGCATTAGAGACGGCCATATTGGCAGAGTCCGTGTCCATCTCCATGAGTTGCCAGTCTGATGGATTGAAATACACACCCGTGAAATCATATAAAAATTGCAGCATCCTCAGCTTGGCCACCTGGTATACCATACATCCAATTTGGAGCGGTAAGTTGTAACGCGTGGTCTTTTTGGCTGAAGTAACTTCATACGTATCGTCGTCGATGACGTCCACGGACCGAAACAAGGGCGAGTTGAACTTTTTGCGCGCTTGTTTGGTAGTACAGTTATTCACGTTCATGTGCTTATCTTGGTTGGTCACCGTTTTTCCATAGTAGCCATTGCCCGTCAGTTTCCAGGATTCCCCGATAATGGCCTGACTGGGATCTTTATCTCCTTGACGACGGGCAGACGCCACGATGTCGGCATGCCCCGTAAAACAGTCGTTCGGTACATACTGTAGGACTTGGTACACTCGCGTCACTTCGAGCCCGTGTACCATGTACCATTGTAGTAGCAGGGTACCCAGCAAGATCCCCCCCCCCCCACATGCTCCCGATCAGTATCCGACGAGGATGAGGCAGGCACTCGTGTTGTTCAGCATAGGTGCCCATGGTGTCTCCAATGTCATCCCGACTCACCATCGTGTTTTGAGGTGGGCTTGAGGTTGTGGGGAACATGTAGGTCGCATTCCACAAACCCGTAGAGGTCCCCGGAAAATCTATGGCAGGGTCAGGAGTAGCCGACGACTGAGGGGGTACTCTTGCGCTTTAAGGAAGCAGCGTAAGTGTGGGAGGGCCTGGCACATGGTGTGAAATTCACACTCCCACATTTCGATGAGCTGGTACCCCATCTCTTTCACGTAATCCTCGTTCTTCACCACTTCTGTCCGTAGGTCTTCTGCCGATTCGTTGAAGCGTCCAGCGCTGAAATGGCATTGGTGGCCGTGCCAGTAACACCCGTAAAATTGCAATATGGTGAGTTTATTGTGGATAATAGCAAACCCATCGACGGGGAGTCGACGATCTTCTATCCGCTTCTCTGTGTCGTTGGTTTGATGTCGTATAGAAATTCCCTGTCGATCAGCTTCACAGTCCAACCACTGGTCAGCCAAATGTTTGTACGGCGTACGTTGAGGTAGGAAATGCTGACCTTCCGCCAACCAGCGCGTATAATGTCCGCTTGGCATGGGTTGGGCGAGAGACCACAGATACAGGGCATTGACGTCGAATCCAATGATTTTGGCACAGGGTTTCCCACCTGGAAGGGTTGTGACGTCCTTGTCGTGATAACGATGAAAAATAAGGCTGGGCCCGCCGACGTTTCTTATTTTGTTTCTGATTTAAACAAACAGCGAGAAGTAGGCGGAACAATCTTGAAAGAGATGGCGAAGCGTAAGACCTGGTAAACTCAAGCACTCCTTGAATATGTCCACGTGCATTTGATCCCGGAAGAGTTGGCCCATTTTCTCGGCCGCTTCGAGGAATGGAACGACATCTAAGTTGTTATAATACACCAAGAAATCTCGCAAGGTCTGCATGTGTTGGTCGTTCCATACCTGCTGTAGTTCCTGGTACGTTTCTTCCGAACATTCCTCCTGCTTCAGATCGTTGAAGAAAGCGTCCTGGGGTGGTAACTGTGTTTCCTCCAAGCGATCGAGTGTTGACATATAGGTGTAAGGGAACCTCCCGTTGGTTTGTGCACAGTCATAGGCCTTCACCCACTTATCATAGCTATAATTGGGAGTTAAGTAGTTGCGTACATCCAGGAAATGGAGTGACGTGGTTGTTGAGGGCCATATGGTTATTGATCTTTTTGATGACGGACTTGATGGAATTGGCCTGGGCCAGGTAAGGGTAGAGAAATTCCTTCACCATGTTGGGATCGTATCGCCCCGAATTGAAACCGAGCACAGGTAACTGGCCTAGGTATTGTAGGAAGCGGGCTTTCAATTTCTCCGCGTACGGCCTAGGTAAAGGTACATCCTGCGGTTGAATGTCCTGCATCTGGGGCTCCGACTCGGTCTCCGACTCTTCATCGTCGCTGAAGGACACACCCAGTGTAGGAATCCGATCGTCGAGTTGGTCCAGCACGTCCTGGAACTTGGACATCAACAGTTCTGTACTGGCCGCACTCACTTCCTCTAAATATACCATCATCCGGGTAATCAACTCATGGGAGTCCCCAGTGGACACGAAACATACGGGTGCAGCATCATAGTCGAGTACGTTGCTGGAAATGCTGACACTCAGCGGAATATGGCGCTGTGTCCACTGCGTTTTGGCTGAGAAAATGTCCATGGGTTCCAAAATGGCCTCGAAATCATAACACAAGGAAAATAACGGTCCTGTAGTGGTATGACAATCCCCTCATCAGCCAGTTCCTCAAAAATAGTAGGCGTGTTATGGTACACACCACCAGGAATTTTGCGTTTCACAGTGTTGCCACAAATCTTCTCGTGGCGATGTAGATGGATGGACTGTTTGAACACCCGATGGCATTGAGAACAACTGTAGGATTGCACGTACAGGCTCATATCATGGATCAGGGAAAAATAACTCACTCTGCCGTTGTCGAAGACATTGATTTTCATCGTAGAGGCATACCGTTCTGTTGAGCGATGAACCAATTCAGCCACAAATGTATCCTCCTCCTCCGGTAGTAAACGGTATACAAAGATATTCACGTGGAAAAGCGATTCCACGACATCGACTTGAATGGGATTACCCGGAACTGCCGCGGGTCAATGTCTTGCACCTCTAGATCCTCTTCCAATACATATTTGCCCTTCTATCTCAAGCCCGGGGATCACACTGGTCCAAATGAACGCCCAATCACCGAAACAGACATTTCCGGTCTTTGTAGGGTCCATTTGCGCCTCCCGTTAACGCATACAGCCCTTTTCGATGGGCCAGCCAAGGCGAAAGAATAACAGGAGCGCCGATGGGGTGATCTCTCAATTTGGTGATGAAAAATGCGACGTTGGTGACCATTTGACTGTTGGTACCTGAGATACTACACATATCACGAATCGTTAAGATTCTTGGTATTTGCTTTAGAATAGGTTAACCGCAAGACTATACTATGAAGTCATGTGGCTCTGCCAGTATGTTGGCACCTCTTCCCACTTCCCTTATATGTGTTGTAATTTTTACCTGTATATGGCGAGATTCTGCTGGTGGACGTTTCGTCCCGGAGGCCCGCCCCCTGTACAGACCTTTTGGTCTTTGATATATGTTGGTATTTGTGGGAAGTTGATGCTGGGTCGACATCGGGCCTTACCGACTAGTCTTGGTGGATGCCGTCATTTTCATCTGACGACGATACAGCTCACCAATCCCCAGTGTACGAGTTGTCACAGCGAAACAGCTCACCAGTTACCAATATACGAGTTGTCAGAGCTTTTCCATCATAGCTCTCTAGATTTGTATCTAATACCGTGTATACAACACATACCACGAATCATTAGATTCTTGGTATTTGCTTTAGAATAGGTTAACCGGAAGACTATACTGTGAAGTCATGTGGCTCTGCTAGTATGTCGGCACCTCTTCCCACTTCCCTTATATGTGTTGTAATTCAGCCGGAGGCGCTCCTGGATCCCCTAGAAAACCTTCTCCACGTCTCATGCTATCGGTCGCACCTGGTCAGGTAGACAGGCTCCACTGGTATTAGCTCCTCTCGTCAGGTAGGCTCAGGCTGGTCAGGTAGCTCCTCAGGTAGGTTCAGACCCCGGATGTACAAGGACCCGGATGTACAAGAACACGGATGTAAGTCCCCGGCTGTACAAGAACCTGTATGTAGAAAGGATGAATGGAAAAAACCCACATACACCTCACTACAGGCATTGCTAGAGGACCCGGATATAGGTCAACCCTAAAATACCCGGCTGTTCTCAGACAAGGATTCTGCCATCAATGCCCGGCTGTAAGTCCCCAGATGAAAGAAGGTCCCGGATGTACACGGATGATCGAACAGGTCAGTACACACATTCCTATCATTCAAATGACCTTGAACTATAGTGATCACGTGACCTCCTCGTGATGGAAAAAACACAGATACAAGTCAGTACATGCATTCCTATCATTCCATACAGTCCAGGTCACGCCCGATTCACGCAGACCAGAAGTGACGTCATACCTGCGCAAAAACATCTGCGCACTCTGACCTCCCCGTGATGGAAAAAACCCAGATACAAGTCAGTACATGCATTCCTATCATTCCATAGTCAGACATACCCAGGTCACGCCCGATTCACGCAGACTGCAAATGACGTCATACCTGCGCAAAAATCGTGTTGATCCACTGATAAGCTTGGCATAATGCAGAAGCAAAGTAACTCCGAATAAACTTAATAAACGCATGGTGACAGTCTCAATATTTCGACAAAATTTTATTTGTCATCTTCAGGATGTGATCTAACAGCAGTTACAGGCTCTTATATACAAAACGACTAACAAAGACTGAAATGGTTCGATACACAAAATTAGAGGGCAATAGCCAATCAGATAATATGTGAACATAACAATTAAGGTAAACATGAGTGGCAATTAGACATGACAAGAAATACACACACCA